>JAODAL010022895.1:0-63779 GCA_025379985.1 Phyllomedusa bahiana | reverse complement strand
TTTGGGCTATATTTTACTGCCCTCCCTTTGTCTAAATATACTGCCCCTGCCCCCCCTAAATATGCCCCGCCGGGCTATATAAAATTCCCCCTGGCTATATATCCCTTGCCCCGGGCCGGGCTATTTTGATGCCCTGCCGGGTTTAAAAATACTCCCCCCTGCCTGGCTATAAACTCCCCTGCCGGCCCTTTTTTACTCCCCCTCCCGGGTTTAATATACTACCCTTGCCAAATAATATGCCCACCGGGCTATATACCCCCCTCCCTTGGCTATATAACTGCCCTCCCTGCCTATATGTTTCCCCTGTCTAGTATATACTTCCCCCTGCCTGGCTATAAAAACCCCTGCCTACCAAATTTATTTCCCTTTCCTGGCTATATATTTGCCCCTGCCTGGAAAAAATCGCCCGGGTCCTGCCTATATGATGCCCGGGCCCTAGTAAAATCCCTACCCCCGGACGGGCTATATACTACCCTCCCCTACCTTTTTTGTTTGCCCTCCGGGCTAATAAAATCCCTGGGGCCCCCTGGTTATATATTTCCCCCCAGCCGGGGCCAAATTATACGCCATTCCTGGCATATATTTCCCCCCCTGCCTTCCTTTTTTATCCCTGCCTGGCTATTTATTTTGCCCCTCCCGGGCCAATAAAACTCCCACGCCGGCATATACTGCCCTTGCCTACCTTTAAATGCCTGGGGGTTTATACCCCCCCGTCCGGGCTATAAATTGCCCTGCCTGGCTATTTTAATTTGGCCCCCCATTATGACGGCCCTACCTGGTTTGTAAAACTACTCCTGCCTTTTAATATGATCCCCCTGCCTCCCCTATATGAGGGCCCTCCCTGGTATAACTCCCCCCGTGCCATGGCATATACTCCCCCCCCCTGCAGGGCCCTTTTAACTGCCACCCCTGGCAAATATACTGCCCTTCCCTTTACCTAATGATGCCCTCCCGGGGTTTATATTTGGGGCCCCCCCTTGGCTATAAAGCCCTGCCTGCCTATATGATGCCCTCCTGGCCTATTTACTGCCCCTCCCCTCCCTTTAAAAATCCGGCCCTTACCTGGCTGTTTTACAACCCCGGGTTTGGCAATATAAACCCCCCTGCCAAAAACCCTTATATAAATCCCCTCTCCCTGGCTATATACTCCCCCCCCTGGTTTTTTTACTCCCCCTCCCCTGGTTTTATCCCAACCCCTCCCGCCTATATGAGGGCCCTCCTGGTTTTATCTCCCCTGCCCCCTATTTTGATGCCCTCCCTGCCTATTTATCCCCCTGCCTGCCTACTTACTGGCCTAACTGGCTCCCAAAACAGCCCTACTGCTAATTACTCCCCCGGGCCCCTCCCTGGCTAATTACTGGGGGCCCAATGGCTACCTAGCTGATAACTGGGGACAGCCCTATTACCGGGGCTGATTCCCTTGGAAAACCCCCACCCAAAAAAACCTTTTCTATTTATTTGGGAAGCCCTTGTCCTAGCCAGTTACATTTTTAATCCTTTTTTTACCTCCCAAATTTTAATGGGGGAAGGGCCCGGTTTACCTCCCAAAATGGGGGGTTACCTATTTACATCCAAATTATTAAACATTTTTTTCTTTTCCCTAATTTTTAGGGTCTAAACTTTCGCTTTTTGGGTTTTTGATAAAAGTGCTTTAAAAAGAGAGGGGGCCTAAGTTTTTTTGGGGTAAATTCTACAGGGACCATATTGCCCGGGAAAAAAGGGAAAATTGCATGCTGTATGGAAAAAGAGAAGAAATGGAAGGAACAAAAACTTTGGGGGAAACATAAAGGATTTTTGGGCCAATGGGAAGAAAAAGGAAAAAGAAAGCCCAACTCCCCCATAGATGACTTTTCTCCTGGGGAAGTCCCTTGCTGTTAGGGGTCATTTTACTTCTAGGGTTGGGAACATTGTATTCATGTATGATGCCTGATTACTGGGGATGTGTTGGGGGTTGTAGGTTGGGGGGTTGTGGGTTATTTTGGGGTGCTTGTGTAGTGTCAGTTTTTGGGGTTTTTGCCCCGGTTTGTAAAGCAAGTGCATCCTCCCTCGTGATGGGGGGTTTCCCCGCCCCACTTTTTCTTCCCTTCTTTGTATTGGGGGTTTTTAAAAACAGAGGGGTTTTGGTGTTTTTTTTTTAATGTTTTTTTTTTGTGCAGAAATTTTTACAGCTTTAAAACTGCTCTGCCTTTTTGCCCAAAACCCCGCAACAAAAAACCCTTTAAAAAATGCACCAAAAACGCTTGTTGAAACCCCCCCTTTTTAAGTTATTTACTTTAGAAATTGGTGAGGTGCGAGAAAAGGGGACATTTTTTAAAGGATATTGAAATTTTGGCTGGGGGGGCTTAGTGCCGGGGCTGATTTTTTTTTCCCATCCGGCCGGGTTTTGCAGCACGCCGGTAAATGTTTAAACAAAAAACATGGGAGGTCCAGCTTCGGCGACAAGACCCACCCAAAAGAAACTGGGCACAAAATGCACCCCATTTGGGTTTCAATTTTCACAGGGGGGCCCCACCACACAGCCCCGCCCCGCAATGTACCCAAACCAAATTAAAAATTGGGGAAAAAACTGAACTATAGCTAGACAACCAATAGGACACAGAGTAGACTGAATCACTCTAAAGGAAAAAATTGTAAAAAGGGGGCCAATCGGGGGCCCAAGTCATGGTTCCCCCATCACCAGCTTGGGGGAACCCCAAGGGAGTGAGCTATTTTGGGGGCTGACTTTTTACATCCTTCTTTTTAAAAAGGGACAACCCCGATATGTAAAACAGCCCTTTGAAATTAAATTTGGTATATGGTGGCTGAGATTCCAATTATTACTGAGCACGGTACCCCCTCTTGCTCATGCACCTGGTACCCTGGGCAGTCGCCCGACCTGCCCACTCCTAGAAAAAGTAATGCCTGCCTCTAGAAAAAGTCCTGCCTGCCTCTAGAAAAAGTCCTGCCTGCCCCCAGAAAAAGCCCTGCCTGCCCCCAGAAAAAGCTCTGCCTGCCCCTAGAAAAAGTAAGGGCCTTTCCCCAAAAAAAGTCCGCCCCCCCTTTTAAAAAAAAGCTTCCCTTTGCCCTAAAAAATAATGCCCCCCCTAGAAAAACCCCCCCTCCCCTTTAAAAAAAACCCCTGCCTGCCCTAGAAAAAAGCGATGCCCTTTCTATAAAAAACCCTGCCCCCCCCTAAAAAAAACCCCCCTTTCCTTCCCCTAAAAAACCCTCCTTCCCCTAGAAAAACTCTCCCTTTGCCCCTAAAAAAGCCCTGCCTCCCCTTAGAAAAAAACCCTTTCCTTTCCCCCTAGAAAAACCCTCCCTTTTCCCCAAAGAAAAAAGCTCTGCCTTCCCCTAGAAAAAGCACTGCCTTCCCATAGAAAAAGCCCTGCCTTCCCCTAGAAAAAGTCCTGCCTGCCCCTAGAAAAAGCGATGCCTTCCCCTAGAAAAAGTCCTGCCTTCCCCTAGAAAAATTTCCTTTGCCCCCCCCTAGTTAAAGCACTGCCGCCCCTAAAAAAAGGGAAACCCTTCCCCCTAGAAAAAGTCCTCCCTTCCCTAGAAAAGTTGCCTTCCCCTAGAAAAGCACTGCTCCCCCTTAAAAAAGCGTTTGCCTTCCCCAAAAAAGGGAGGGCCTTTCCCCCAAAGAAAAAGCACTGCCTTCCCCTAGAAAAAGTCCTGCCTTCCCCTAGAAAAAGTCCTGCCTTCCCCTAGATAAAGCACTGCCTGCCCCTAGAAAAAGCCCTGCTACTTCTACACCAAATTGTTGGTGAATAGCTCAAAGATCCCTAGAAAGAGACAAAGAGACAAACAGCCTTCAATGACATAATAACATTGCAGTAACCTTTGTAGTAAACAGAGTTTTTTTGAACTCACAAACAAAGAAAAGTAGCACACAAAACACTGAAGATAATCCCCAAAACCCAAAACACAGGCCTAAAAAAGGGTTTCATTTCCCTTGGCTTCTGTCGCTTTTTTGGGTTGAAAATGATACATTCTAACTTAAAATTAATTTAAGGGTATCTATATATAAAAAGAAAAACACACTGTAGCAAAAAAAAACCAAAAAAGGAAAAAAAAGAAAAAATTAAAAATTTAAATTTAACAAAAGCTTTTTAAAATAAATTTCCCAAAA
Organism: Phyllomedusa bahiana; assembly: GCA_025379985.1. Taxonomy (NCBI): domain Eukaryota; kingdom Metazoa; phylum Chordata; class Amphibia; order Anura; family Hylidae; genus Phyllomedusa; species Phyllomedusa bahiana. The sequence goes on along the minus strand of JAODAL010022895.1, from coordinate 59,668 downwards.
AGCCCAAACAAAAAAGGGAAAAGGGTTTATAGTATTGTCACAAGATTTCTTTTAAGAAATACAAAATTTTTATTCTTTCACGCAAGGGGGAAAACAGCAAAAAAAAAATTAAAAATTCTGAAATATGTAAAAAGAAGAATCACAAAAAATGTAATAAAAAGAAAGATGCTAATACTAAAAGTTTAAAAAAAGAAATAAAATCAGGCAAGTAAACTTCCTGATAAGTGATTATCCTTATTATATTATTTTTCTCTTTCCTTACACAAAAAGAGAAAAAAGAAAAAGGGAAAAAACCCTAAAACTCAAAATCAAATGAAAGAACTTTCCAATAAAAACCCCGGCCCCCCTGACTGTTCTTTTAAAGGGGTAAAACCCGTTTTTTTCCCCCACCAGCAGCATGTTTTGGGAAACGCTGCGGGGAAAACCCCCAAATCACCTGCCCCCCCCTTGGGATCTTCGAAAAAAGGGAAGGTTATTTTTAAAAAATATAAAAGCAAAAAAACCCAGTTGAAAAAAAACAAATTACTGAGCGGGGCTCTCATATATTTTAATCGGCCTCCCAACAGAAATTTTTCAAAATGATCCTTTTTTCCCTGAAAAACAATAGTATGGGTTTTCCCCCCTTTTAAAAACACAGACTTTTTTTCAGTGTACGAAAGATGGAGAGAATTCGGGGCGTTGTGGGGGTGATAGGTGTAGGGGACATTAGGTTTTTCCTTCCCACCCCCAAAAAAAACACCTTCTCCCAAATTTGAAGGCAAAATGATTTGATTAAATTTTTTGCCACGGGTGACATTAAAACAGGTTTATAACAAAAGGGGCCAGAAATTTTTAAAGGATTTACCTTCACCACCCCTTTAAAATGGTACAGTAGGGAAAGATATATATAAGGGATAAACATTTTGACATAACAAAAATTGAACTTTTTGGGGCCATAAGGGCCCATTTACTTTTGGATGAAAAGGGAGAAGTTTTAAAGGCCTAAAAACACCACCCAAAAACTGTGAAAAAACGGGGTTGGCAGCATCATTTTAATGGGGTTTTTTTTGCTGAAAGGGGGGACTGGGGGCATTTTCACAAAAAAAATTTGGCACCGAAAGAAAATAAATGGGGCCAATACCAAAGGGAAACATCTAAAGACATCACCGGAAGTTAAATTGGGGGGGAAAGGAAAGGGGTCTTAAAAACCCCAAAATTTGGAAACCTAAAAGCACACTGCAAAACCGGGTTAAAAAAGGGGTTTAAGGGAAAAAACCAAGTAAATTTTTTGGGAGGGGCCCTCACAAACCCCTGACTAAACCCAAATTGAAAATTATGGGAAATTGTTTGAAAAGCAGGGTGGGAGAAAAGGCAACCTACACAAAAGGGCCTTTTAAACACCAGTTCGTCAGGGGAAAGGGGCCCAAAAAATTTCCTACCAACTATTTTTGACAAAAGTTTGGAAGTCAAAGGGGAAAACCCAAAACGTTTTGACCCAAGTAAATCCCGTTTAAGGGCAATGCAACCCAATTTCCCTAATGAAAAGAAATTAAAACTTAAAAAAAAAAAAAGATCCTTTTCTCTTTATTCGACATTTGGCAAATTTTAAAAAAATTTTTTGGCCCTAATTTTTCTGATTTCATGTAACCATATGAGAAAAACCACATAGGGTCTTTTTATATAGTGTTCGTAAACTTCTGGTTCCAACTGTACCTTCCCCACATGTTGAAAGGTAATCATTGTAGTGAGAAAACCCCTTTAAAGGGGTTGTCTCACTACAATGATTCATCTTACCTCGGTCCTGTTTTCTTGGTTTCAGTTTGAATTCAGGGACGTGCTTACTGGCTTCTACTAGGCTGCAGTAGAAGCCAGGTCTGTAACTATGGCAACCAGTGCTGACAGCCTTTCTGGAGACAGCAAACAGGCCTGTAGCTATAGCGACCTGAGGAGCTAATGCTGCCTGTACAAGAGGGAATATATCAGAATAGGTAGGACACTGTTAATGGACATGTATTGCAAAGTTACTTGTTTTTGCAAAATCTTTAACATAAAAAGCAATCCTTGTAGTGAGACAACCCCTTTAACTATAAAACCTCACTGCTGACAAAATGGTATAAAAAGTGATCAGAAAGGGTTTTTCGATTTTTACATAATACTTGTCATATTGGCTGCCCGTCCTGGTGCACCTCCAAAAGATACCATGATCAGTGTTTACCTGATGCTGCAGCCAATCCCAGGCCTTAGCAGTCATCTGTTGTATATCCAGGAAGAGACTGCACTGTCCTGTTAATAGCTGCAGGATCATGTGAACAATGAACATGACGTCATCAGCAGGGATCATCGGCGGTGGCAGTGCTGGAACACAGCTGGTCTACAAAGTGAATGATTTTTTTCTGTTTTATCACCTCCATGACTCTTTTGTAAGAGTAGAATACCCCTTAACTGATAGCAAGAAACACTCTAGCTTGTCCCACAAAAATCAATGAATCATGCAGCTCCATCAGAGTAAAAATGTGAAAGTCATGGCTCTCAGAGTATGGTGTCACAGAAACAAAATTTTTTTTTTTTTTATTTATATTTTTTGTTTTGATTATGCAAATCATTGCAAAAGTATTAAAAAATAAAAGGAAACTATATACATTTGGTATTAGCGTAATTGTACTGACTTGCAGATCCAAGGTAACACATGCTGCACAACGATTGGCGCAGTATTGGCACAACTGCTGTTTTTTTTCATTCATGCAAGACAGCGTTAATACAAATTAGTAACAATCTTAGATGTTCCCCCAAATGGTGTAATTAAAAATGACAAGTCCCACAAAAAAAGCCACCCATATAGTTATTTTTACCGAATATAAAAGAGTTATTGATACAAAATGAAAGCAAAAAAAATGAAACAAAAAAAAAAATCTCTCCGCATCCTTAAGGGTGAAAAGAGACACGTCTTTAAGGGGTTAATGGCCACTTTGGGATTATAATCCAGCCAAATAGCAACAGTGTGGAGCTAGAGATCTCAATCTAACCAGTGGCCCCTCAGCACATGGATTGTCCATGCTTTGGCTGGTGAACTACAAGTACCACAAGTCTGTAATGCTGCAGCTAAAAAAAACTTGCATTTGTTGAACTACAAGTCTCAGCATTGTTTGCAAGAACCCTTTAATATAACAGGTTTAGTTAATTTGCATTGCTTCCCCTTTTCCCAGAGACAAACTCTATTTAACAAAGCAAATCAGTAAAAATTCAACAGATATTACAGTACTACAGATCCCAGCACAGCTATTACAGCATGTAAAGTCATGACTGCTGGGACTTCTAGTTCCTCTGCAGCTGTATTGCCTGAAACAACCAGGCAGCCATCAGAAAGTGGCTTTTAGTCTTCCCACAGGATAGAGAGCTACAGGTTGTCTGCTGCTGCTGGGAGTTGTAGTTCCCTGCCCACAACTGAATTCCATATGACTGCTGCACAGTGCTAGCGGAGGGGAAGATTGAATATGCTGTGACTTGTAGTCCCACAATAGCTGTTATGTAGAATCAAGCACCTCTACAACACTGGGGTTAGGACAGTCCAGGCTATGCTGAGACTGATAGACTAAGATGTGCTGCAGGAGGGTTGTCTGCGACTTGTTGTGCAAGCAGCCAGCTTTAGGGATAACTCCTCCTAACCTCCGCACTGGACTACACAAGGGTTAATAGCAGCTCAGTGTGACTCAAAAAGAATGAAGGAGTTATTGTTGAAAGAGAAGACCCCCCTCCTGCTTGAGATAGCGCCTCAGCCTCCTCAGTGGTCCAGCTCTCCTCCAGCACCCGGGGATACAGGACGCAAGGATGCTGAGCTCTGGCATCCCTGCGCTCCTCCCTGTGCTCCTCCAGATGTCTGCTGCTCCCTCTGCCATGCAAGCTGCTGGAGGCTGGACCTGCTCCTTTGAGTCTTGCTCACATAGTGATGACAGCAATTGAGGAGATGCCTTGCACCTACATGCAACTGGCTGATCACATTCTGGTTCGCTCTTTAGCAGCAGCAGCTGCACTCAGTGGATAGGGATGAGAAGCTTCCTCCAGGCTGCAGGACCCATGCACAGAGCCCCCATCCAGCCTTCTGCAGCTATGCCCAGGGAAGAGGCTATCATGATGCCACTATAAAGTCTTCCTGTGCCAACCCAACCTGCGATCTGCTGTTGCTGCTGAAGATGCTGCTCTATGTGAAGCTGCTTTGCATCTTGGAGAGACTGGGAGATGGCATCTGAATTGCCTTGAGTTGGTACAGTGTGGGCTTCTGAGACTTGGCTTCAGTTCAGTTCCTCCCCATGTGGGGGCTCACTTGATCACATTTGAAAGCACTTTTCGGCTGAAATCCCTATTCTTTACAATAATAACAGGCTCAAGCAGTAGATGAGATTGAGTTGGGCTGAAAAAGGGACACCAGGACCATCATCATGAAGCCCCAAAGAAGATCGGGACTGTGCTCCTCCAGCCTGCTAGGATGCCTATGGATCTATTTTCTTCTGTGCGCTTCTTCCACCAGTGGGGAAATCACTTGCAGACACTGTCACACCCGAATCCAGTTGAAGGCTCATGGATTACTGAAAGGAGACATGGGGCAACGTAGGGTGGTACGTGAAGTTCTCCAAAACTCAAGCGGAGACGATGAGGGGGAAGAGAGGCAAGAAGTCCTACAACTCCATGTTGTCAATGGCAATAAGCCAGGAGACCTCAAAACCAGGTCCAAAAACCAGGAGTCAACTTTACACCCCAATAAGAGAAGTAGCTCTGACAGAAAAGACCGCAGAGCAGCTCATTTTGGGGATGAGACCAAGGAAAGCAGAAGGTGGTTGACCAGGGTTAGGAGAGACCAATCTGGAGTCGGCAGACTTGGCAAAGAGATCTTGTTGCCTTCTGACCCTAGTGACGAGGACCCTCTGACCAGTTTTCCCATGGAGGGACAGAAGATCAGAAGATCTGAAACCAAAGGGTCTAAGGAAGATGGAAGGTTTAACCGAGCTAGGATGGAGGAGATGAGACTTAGTAGCACCAGTTTCCCTTTGACTGGAGACTCCGCTCATAACCAAGCCATGGTTCACTGGACAGGGGGGCACAATAGCAGTGTGAGTACCCCTCCTACATGCCAACCTTGTCATCACAATCAGATTGCTGTCCATTTACAGACGTTTAGTCCATTAATGTCGCAAATGCAGAACATTCTCATTTACAATGATGCAGACTATCAAGTTTGATGCTGAGCTATCAGAAGAGGTGCAAAGCCCTTTAAGGGTTCTGTCTGTCTGTCTATCTATCTATCTCATATCTATCTATCTATCTATCCCATATCTATATATCTCATTATCTATCTATCTATCCCATATCTATATATCTCATTATCTATCTATCTATCTATCTATCTATCTATCTATCTATCTATCTATCTATCCCATATCTATCTCTCTTTCTCTATCTATCTATCTATCTATCTATCTATCTATCTATCTATCTATCTATCTATCTATCTATCTATCTATCTATCTATCTATCTATCTCCGTATTTACCACTGCATCTCTTATAATAGCTCAACATCCAACCATACGATATATCAAGTGTATGGGCTAATCCAGTGTATCCCACCACTGTGCGATTCTTAACTCCAGCATTGCAAGCTGCATCGGTCATGCTGAGACTAGTAGTCCCTAAAGTGCCTGCTAGAATCTTGGTTGATGAAAGTTTGACTATTTCCTATTCTAGCAGGTCTAGCACCCTATCATGCAGCCAAGAGAACCCCCTTTCAGTGTGCTCCACAATACCTGCCACAGCCTGCTGAATGTGCTCAGAGTACCAATTTGTTACCATTCACAGCCCTGTCTGATTTATAGCTTTAACCCATCTGTGTTCCCTCACAAGTTCAGCAGAGAGATCCCACAAACATGACATTGTCCTCCGGCTAATAACTGTGCCTGTGTCCACTGATTTGGGGGTGGGGTGATCACTGTAGAACATAAGGGGTTAATGCAATTTGGTACAAAAGCTGCATTTCTATCATACCCCTAGACGGTGATCTGTCATGTAACCCTTTCATTTCCGGCAATGCTGCATAATCTACCCCCAGCAGAATTTGCCTTGGGGAGAAGGGTTCATTATTGCTACTTGTGGACAGTAGCTGTATAGGCTGCAGAGGAGCCCAGACCACCGGACTCTCTACAGGCAATGTCCTGCGAGTGTTGGACTTTTCTGGACTCTGCGAGTCCCTCAATCCACCAGCAAGTGGCGCCCTTGAAATTTCTATTCCTATACATGGGGGAAATATAATAAAGAAATTCTCTGCTGCATGTCATTATGCTGTGTTATCGTGTGATGTAACTCTTGATAGATTATCCATTGATTAATTCCTATTGTCCTAATGTGGGATCTCATCTAATTTCAGCAGAAAAAAATGCCAATATTTCATTTCAATGTAACTCTGAAAGTGTCCTGTGTCCTCTCCTGGATACTGAGGGGAAAGCCCAGACCCCTTTTCTGGCAAGACAAATGGTTCCCCTGTTGTAATTATGATTTTAAAGGGGCAGCCACGTCCCCCCTGGTATCTGGGGATAAGGTTACAGTCTTTGGGTTGTGTTCAGGGTCATTTTTTAAGGGGGAGGGAAGTTTTTGCACTAACCTTGTGTTTGCAGCAGATGTCTGTGGCAGCCACATGTTCTCTGACACCTGCCCATCACTCACTTGGCAGGGTTCACCATCCTTGTAATGTCTCCTTGATTCCCTTCAGTTATTGAACAGCTTGTGGTCACTGAAATCCCCATCTGAACATGCCTCTTGTCATTCTAGGAACAAGCCAGTTGGTATAAGGAATTTAGGAAAGAAATGTGTGGACAAAAAGCTGAAAAAAACCTGAAAATGTTTAATTGTTTAATATTTCTTGACTGTACAGTATCATTGTTTTAAAACACCTTTATAATATATCTTTTATCCAAGTAAACGCCAATCTACCACTCTATCTATCTATCTATCTATCTATCTATCTATCTATCTATCTATCTATCTGTCTGTCTATCTATCTATCTATCTCATATCTATCTATCTATCTATCTATCTATCTATCTATCTATCTATCTATCCCATATCTATCTATCTATCTATCTATCTATCTATCTTTATTATATTATTATTATTATTATTATTATTATTAAGTATTTTAAAGCGCCATTGATTCCAGGGCGCTGTACATTCAAGGGGGTTACATACATAACATAAGCAAACGAGTAAAATGATAAGTGATTAATGACAATTGGTACGACAGAGGGAGAGAGGACCCTACCCGCGAGGGCTTACAATCTATCTATCTATCTATCTATCTATCTATCTATCTATCTATCTATCTATCTATCTATCTATCTATCTATATATCTATCTGTCTATATATCCATGCCTTTATCTATGTCTGTCTGTCTGTCTATCTGTCTGTCTATCTTCAGTCACCTCCTAGGAATTGCAGCCTTGAAACCGATTTTATAATTATTTTTTATTATTTTATTGCTCTTTTTGGTGTGGGTCTGTGCATTTGACAGATACCCGTAAATGTAATGAAGTCCAAGCATGCCATAGCTCATATATATTATGGGTATCAACTACTACATGTATCATCTATTCAACTTTGAATATAAATAGATAGAGGTTGAGATTTTTGCACATTTGTCTAGAACAACCATTATCTGGCACAAAGACTTAGACCAGACAATGTGTGATTTTTTTTTTTTCCGTAAGAGACTTTATTGTTAATATTGTTTTTACTTGATCATATTGTTTTTATTTTATATAACGCTATATTTTGTTTTATTGTGTTATATTGTTTTTATTGTATTATTTTGTATCATTTTTTCTTTCTTTTTAACGGAATGCATGGTTTTATTTGTTATTGGTGAGGCAGTAATGGAGAGTTATAAAATGCACTACCAACAGCACATGTTGTGATATTTTTCCCCCCTTTTCATGCTTTTTTTGTGAGTGAAAGAAACCTTAGGCTGGATTCACACATTGCGTTTCTGAGTTTCTCAACCACAGTAAAAAACGCGAGCTTTTTTAAAAAAAGAAACAAACAAAAAAAACCCATGCAATATTTTTTACTACAGGTAGTTTTGTAATTAACTAATTTGGAACACAGGTGAAACTTGGGTTATTTAAAAAACGCATGCTTTGTTGCTTGCATGTTTGATGCAGGTGAAAAATGCAACAAAAATGCAACGTGTGAACTCAGCCTTATGCTTACAAAACAATGATTTGAACCATTGGAATCTAAAATGTTGCCATTTCATTGTAGGCGCTAGTCATTATTACCTCTTTTGTTGCCTTTCTCAAAAAATATCTTATGGTTTCCAAGACTAATGCAAAATGAATTTTTTGTATACTTGACTACAAATCCATAAATACAATTCCAATACAACTACAGTAAAGACCGATACTAATGCAGGCAAGCAATTATATATATATATATATATATATATATTATATATATATATATATATATATATTGTATTATAAATTTTTTTATATATATATATATATATATACATATAAGTTATATATAAAAGATTTACAATTATTTGCATTAGTCTTGGAAACCATAAGATATTTTTTGAGAAAGGCAACAAAAGAGGTAATAATGACTAGCGCCTACAATGAAATGGCAACATTTTAGATTCCAATGGTTCAAATCATTGTTTTGTAAGCATAAGGCTGAGTTCACACGTTGCATTTTTTTGCTGCGTTTTTCAACTGCATCAAACATGCAAGCAACAAAGCATGCGTTTTTTTAAATAACCCAAGTTTCACCTGTGTTCCAAATATATATATATATGCTACTTACAAACTGGGTGCTCATTCTTAGGGACACTTTAAAGGAAGTGGTTGTCACCCACCATGTGGGAAATTGTCATCTGTTTGTCTCTACAACAGTAGGAATAGCATCTGCTGACTCAGCAAGCAGAAATGACCATTTTATGGCCACAGATGCATAATTGTTGATGCCAACTATTGGTTGTTTCCCTGAATAATGGAGGCATCTCAGATCACCTGGGGCATTTTTCAGACTCACCATCATAATGCATTCAATAGTCCAAACATTCTGAAAGGAAACCCAAGAGATATAACCGATTAGATAAATCTATTAAAATTACTATGTGTCTAGTTGTTGGATTTCTACCTTTACATGTTAGTATCATTTACTCTACTATAAGCGTCTAATTATCTGGAATATGTCATAGATCAGAATATCTGATAGTCCGGAGTGTGTGTTCATCTGGAATATTTAATAATCCGGTATATTCAGTAATCTGGCATTCCAGGACGTTCACCTTAATTGCTTTTCCTTATGTGAACATATGAATCAATACAAATGCTCACTGCTGATATTACTGCGTATAGGATTTTTCACCCCCATAGAGAATGATAATCTCTGAAAGCTTTTGCCAATTTTTGTTCCCTCTAAGAGTAAATTGGATTCTGTTGGATTGGGCTGAGCTACAGCGAGGGGTTAACTATCTTTGTATTGATATGATCTATTCATAGGGGAGATAATAGGGGAAGGAGATGGCTGAGTATATTGGGTTTTAATGATTAGAACTGCTTTAGAAATGTGTTAACTACATACAGTGTTCAAGGATATAAAGAGTGATTTTATTTTAAATCCAGTAGATAAACCATTTTCAGTTTAGTGCTATAGCTATATCACTTTCTGGGTGACAAGTAATACGGCTGCTATGGATGTTCACTCAGCTTTCCAGACCTCTGAATGGTAAATCCAATTACTTATGGATTTATTAATATAAAATTGGACAGATTTTCCATTTGAGAGCCTGGGAAATTTGAGTTTTCATGAATCCATGAGAACCTCTACACACTTTCTCCAGTAAGCCATCATGTAATATGACATATTCCATTACATAATCATTTCCAGTAATTAGTGACTATAAAATACCAGTTATCCTCCAGTCTCCTGTATAGTATGTTTCCATTTCCTGTACTGTAATACATGGCAGATCTACAGAGAGGTTAGTTGGTTGTCCTACCGATCAATACAATTTAAGAAAAACAGCCATTTTTATAGCTATTATGTGTCTTACTATTATCACTTATTCTGTACTAAATCTGGTTTACAGGCTGCATCATACAGTACTACAAATCTATACTCACTGTTCTGCTGGTTGAGTCACTGTATATATACATTAATTATCCTGTACTGATCCTTAGATATATCCTGCATTGTACCTCAGGTGCTGCCTCATTATTTTAATGGTGGAGTCACCCTGTACATACATCACATTACTGATCCTGGGTTACAGCCTGTATTATACTCCAGAGCTGCACTCACTGTTCTGCTGGTGGAGTCACTATGGACAAACATTACATTACTCATCCTGTACTGATCCTAAGTTATATCCTGCATTGTATCCCAGACCTAAACTCACTATATTAATGGTGGAGTGACTGTGTATATCCATAACATTACTTATTTTGGCATGACCCTCGGTTACAGCATTCTTTAAACTCCAGAGTACTGAACCTGAGTTACATTCTGTAATATACTTCAGAGCTGTACTCACTATTCTTCTGGTTAACTGACATTGTACATACATTACATTGCTTACCCTGTACTGATTCTGAGTTATATCCTGTATTATTCTTTAGAGCTGCACTCACTATTCTGCTGGTAAACTCCCTGTACACATACATTTTATTACTTATCCTGTACTAATCCTGGGCTACATCCTGTATTATGCTCCAGAGCTGCACTCACTATTCTGCTGGTGCAGTGACTGTGTACATATATTACATTACTTATCCTGGGTTACATCCTGTATTATACTCCAGAGCTGCACTCACTATTCTGCTGGTGGAGTCACTGTGTACACACATTACATTACTTATCCTGGGTTACATCCTGTGTTTTACCCCAGAGCTGCATTCACTATTTTGCATGCTGAGTTACTGCGTACGTACATATATTACATTACTTATCCTGGGTTACATCCTGTATTATACTCCAGAGCTGCACTCACTATTCTGCTGGTGGAGTCACTGTGTACACACATTACATTACTTATCCTGGGTTACATCCTGTGTTCTACCCCAGAGCTGCATTCACTATTTTGCATGCTGAGTTACTGCGTACATACATTACATTACTTATCCTGTACAGATCCTGAGTTACAGCCTGAATTATACTCCATACATGCATTCACATATCTGCAATCTCCAGAACTCAATAGAGCATTCAATGCTTGGTCAGTGTCTGTACATAGTTTGCTCTATTGATTTGCATTCTATGAAATGATAGGATATGAGGAAACCTTTTGCGAAAGAACTTACAAGCTAAAAGAATAAGTTAAAATAGGTAGACGGCCTAAAACTGCCAATACATAATTAGAGTGATGGGGATAGGTAGAATATAGTGAAGTATAACTGGGGCCATATGTAGATAAGATGGAGCCATATAGTAACAATCAGAAATACTGTTTTTTTTATGCCTTCACACTTGGAAAATTAATCCTAGTGCTTTTTGCTACCCGTAAAAAGCATAGGAAAGAAGAGCTGCACTACCTTTTTGCCCAATAGCAGTGGACATAGTGAAATGCCTCTCTCATGACGTGAGATATGGCAACGAGTGTTAAGATTTTGTAAACTCTGTGTACCAGGAGGTCTGAAGAAGAGAGAGACCCACAATATTGGTGCAGCACAAGTAAAGGCCCAGAGATTCATGTGGGGAGAGGAGAAAAACTAATTCAAAGATTTAGGGGGACATGTATCATCAGCGTTTTTGCCGGTTTTCTGGCGTATAATGCGCCTCTCTGTGCCGGCTCCGCTGACGGACGCACCTCCCCTATGTGTTAGGCGCATTAGGCGAAAGCTATGCCAATTTCTAAAACGCCTAACATGAAGGGGCGGGCTGTGGGGGTTCTGGGGCGGGATGCACCACATTCGAAAACACCAACGCATGTATGAATGTGGGTCGGCAAAGTGAGGCGCATTAGAGCTCCGACAGGCAGACTAATTCCAATGTGGTCTGTCTGTCGGAGGCGTCGAAGTTTGCCCCGCATGTATGAGCGCACTTTGGCGCCGACATACATCAGGAGCAGTTTTCATGGTAAAAAACGTGAAAACAGGCGCTTCGACTCACCGACCTTCATACATGTCCCCCTAAAAGCGCATTCTCAGAGCAAAGGTGTAAAAGCTGAAAATGTCAAGACCCAAAATGTATTCATTTGGAGCTGCATAATGACATCACTGTCTGTAGGAGTCGGGTCCATAATGTATGATCTGTGATTATGTGTATATTAAACTGTCATCAGTGTTAAATTATAAATTCAGTTTATTTGATTCATTCTGTTTCTTCCTTGAAGAAAGTCACATAGGTGATGAGTTGACCGCTGATGATCCCCCCCGGAAACCTCCAGCAATCAGCTGACCCTACTGAGGAGAGTTGCTGCTCTCTCTCTTTCACCTAGTTTTCTGCCTATACATTTGATATCTATCTATCTATCTATCTATCTATCTATCTATCTATCTATCTATCTATCTATCTATCTCTGTCTATCTATCCAGCTGTCTGTCTGTCTATCTTCAGTCACCTCCTAGGAATCTATCATTGAAACCAGAAGTTTACATACACTATATAAAAAGACACATATGCATGTTTTTCTCACTATCTGACATGAAATCAGAATAAACCTCACCAGTTTTAGGTCAATTAGGAACCAAAATTATTTATATTTGCCAAATGCCAGAATAATGAGAGAGAGAATTTTTTTAAAGACATTTTTATTACTTTCTGCAAAGTCAAAAGTTTACATACATTTCATTAGTATTTGGTAACATTGCCCTTAAACTGTAAGACTTTGGTCAAACATTTTGGATATCCTTCCACAAGCTTCTCACAATAGTTGGTAGGAATTTTGGCTCATTCCTCCTGACAGAACTGGTGTAACTGAGCCATGTTTGTAGGTCGTCTTGCTTGCAACTGCCTTTTCAGCTTTGCCCATAAACTATCAATAGGATTGAGATCAGGTCTTTGTGATGGTCATTCCAAAACACTGACTTGGTTATCCTTAAGCCACTTTGTAACCAGTTTGGCAGTATGCTTCGGGTCATTGTCCATTTGGAAGACCCATTTCCACCTAAGCTTTAACTTCCTGGCTGATGTCTTGAGATGTTGTTTCAGTATTGCCACATAATCTTCTTTCCTCATGATGCCATGCACCAGTCCCTCATGCAGCAAAACAACCCCACAACATGATGCTGCCACTCCCGTGTTTCACAGTTGGGATGGTGTTCTTAGGCTTCTTCCAAATGTAGCAATGGTCATTATGGCCAAACAGTTCAATTTTAGTTTCCTCAAACCACAGAACATGTTTCCAAAAATGTAGGTCTTTGTTCCTGTGTGCATTTGCAATCATTAATCTAGCTTTTATATGTTTCTTTTGGAGTAATGGCTTCTTCCTGACAGAGTGGCCTTTTAGTCCATGTCAATACAGTACTCATTTCACTGTGGATAATGACACAATCTTACCAGCTTCCACCAGCATCTTCACAAGGTCTTTTGCTTTTGTTCTTGGGTTTATATGCACATGTTGGACCAAAACATGTTCATCTCTGAGACACAGAAGCCATCTCCTTCCTGAGGGGTATGATGGCTGGACATTCCCATCGTGTTTGAACTATAATTGCTTGTAGAGATGAATGAGGCAACTTCAGGTATCTGGAAATTGCACCCAAGGATGTTCCAGACTTGTTCAAGTCTGCAATTCTCTTCCTGATATCTTGACTGATTTCTTTAGACTTTCCCATGATGCTACACACAGAAGCAGTGTGTTTCTGGTGTGCATAAAAAATTACATCCACAAGAGTGACTTTAATTAACCCAGATGTTGCCAATAAACTTCAGAAACTTCCAAAGACATGAAATAATCAAATGGACTGTCCCAAATGGTTTAAAGGCAGAGTAATCCTAGTGTATGCCAAATTTTGACTTTGCATAAAGTCATAAAAGTGCCTTAAAAGTTTTCGATCTCTTCTTATTCTGTGATTTGGCAAATATAAATAATTTTGGTTCCTAATTGACCTAAAACAGGTAAGGTTTATTCTGATTTCATGTCAGATAGTGAGAAAAACAGGTATATTTGTATTTTTATATAGTGCATGTAAACTTCTGGTTTCAGCTGTCAGTGATGGATGAATGGTTAGATAGATAGACAGACAGACTGTCTGTCTGCTTGTCTGTCTGTCTGTCTATCTAACCATTCATCCATCACTGATCTCCTATCTATTTACATCAGTCTATCTATCCATAGTGACACCATACAGCCATTTTACATGTCACTATGAGCTGCCTTACAAATGACTGATACCTTTCTCAGCTCACAGCCTTAATCAGCAGACAGCTTGAGGTTTTCTTCCAGTGAATATCTTCTTCAACATCTTCAATAATCTTATAAATGTTCTTGTAAACGTTCCTTGCCTGTGTCGAGCGTTGCCTCTGAATTCAATCTGTAATTACGTTTGTTCCGCCAAGTGATGTACGTCTGCTTTTTCCTTTTCTTTTTTTATGATAGAAGAATGAGATACGAAAATCGCTATTTTCAGCCTGTTATTAAGGTGGAAATAGGTGTAATTTTGAATGTGGAAAACTTTCTATCTTCAGTGATTCACGCGCTGTCATCTGTGCTGTCACTTTTTTATTGAGTTTAACAATACATAAATTTCTTGCTACAACCTGTGACTCTCTAAATGTTGTGGACTACAACTTTTACAATGCTTTCGGTGCCATAGATTGCTGGAGCTTGTAGTGTCCCATCAGCTGAGGAACCAAAGTTTGCATGTAAATGTACTATTAAACGGTTCCTTCTGTGGTGCTGCGGCACTGAGCAGCTCTTTCCCAGTTCCTTCTAACTTGTGTCATTGAAATACTTCTGTAATCCATTTTGGAGAATAATTTCTTGTAAAAAGAATCTAATTTCCAGCGTGTGGAGGAGACTAATCAATAGAACACAATACGTGGCCTGCAGCAGTCACAGGGAATGTATCGGAGATGGGATATTAGTTTGATACAAATGTTACTTTTAAGTTGTAATGTTTAGTGTTTTGCAGTTTTTAAAGGGGTTTTGCCACATACTCATTTTATACCTCCTGTATCCAGCTCTTCAGCTCTGTGTGCTCAGAAGGGGGCGTGTGTGATTTGTTTGAATTGCATATCATGTGATCCAGCAGGCTGACATCACCATGCCCTTCCTCTCTCTAGTCACAGAAAGGTCTGTTTATGTAAAGTATTGTGAGCAGCTGAGAGTTAAAGTTTTTGCCTCCAGGCACAAAGGCCCTAGGTTCAAATCCTTGCAGGAACCAAACCTGTGTTTTGTTTTGCTCTTTATCAATGCACAAACCTGATTGTGGTTTCTTTTTTTTATTTATTTGCACTGTTTGACTAATTACTAAGGAGTACAGAGGACAGGAGTAAGATGACAGCAACTGGGGTTTGAACACTCAGTAGCTGCCTGAGAGGAGAGGTGATGTCTGAGAATGTCTGACCAGGAGTGAGGAGCTCTCAGGCCTGGTCATATCCCCTGGAGAGGAGCTGCAAATAATGGATCACTAAAGGAGCAGCTAAAACAAAAACGGTCCAGAATTTTTAATAATAATGAATGGTGAAAATGTTTTTTATTTCAATTGCAAGCTCCCACGTCAATTTTACCCCTTTAAGGTGACTTATTGCAAAAGCTGTACATTAAAAATACCCATCCCATGTTAAAGGGAACCTGTCACATAGATTAGACCCCCTTGCTGAGGACAGCACAAGCTAGTGTCAGACATGATGTTTCCAGCGCTGTCCCTTATTCTATAAGATGCTTTAGTTTAAGAGTATTTAATGCTCAAATCTAGCAGTTTGTAGCCTGTTCTGCCAGAGAGGAGTCCACTTAATTCATGAACATGCATTAGTCCTGCTCATTGGAGACTAGCTCCACCCATCTGCTGTTTATTCAAAGTTTCTCTCTATTTAAAACAAAAGGCTGAATCAGCTGCGAGTGGGCGGAGCTAGCCATTTGCAGGCGGAGCTAACGCTGGCTGATGAATTAATCAAACTCTTTTCTGGCAGGGCAGGCTGTACACTGCCAGATTTGTGCATTAAATGCTCTGAAACTGCTGCATCTTACAGAGTAAAGGACACAGTGTTAGAAACAGCATGTCTGTCACTAGCTTGTGCTGCCCTCAGCAAGGTGGGCATAAACTATGCGACAGGTTCTCTTTAAACTGCTAAGGCCTGGTTCACATCTATATTGGCAGTTCTGTTCTGAACCTCTGTCAAAGACGCGTGATCAAACCTGTTTAACAATGGCCACAACCACTGCCCAACAGACCCTATTGCTGTGCTATATTTCCATTATTTTTGAGCATCTGAGGCAGATGTGACCTGCGCCTTAGACCAACTCACTGGGCATTATGATTACAGCCTGTAGCAGAGGTGCATATTTCATGGTTTCTCTTCCAGATGGTGGGTAAATCCACTTGAACATATGAATGGAAGGACATTTGCTGAAGACTCATAAGGCTTTCGTTAAGCCCTTTGAGTCAGGTTGCGATCCAAGATGGGTGACAGTTGTTGCCTGAACCTGCTGTACTGTTATGGGTCTAGCAGAGGAAACACCTTGCTAGTGTTGTCTTTCAAATTTGGGTCGAAATCGTATTCGACCTGAATGTGAGCTCTTTTTTTCGGGTTGGCCCAACCTTTTGGCACACATTGGCAAAATGTTGACTGTAACTCTACTTTACAAAGGAAAAATATATGCCAGCTTATCTCTCTGACCAGTGCACGGAAAAAGCACTCTGTGCAGTGCTGTAGAAATGTGCAAAAACATGGTGTGGAATCCAGCATTTCTCAATAAAATGTAAATGTTTATTCCATAACAAAAATGAAAAATACAGATATCACGGGGTTAGGACACAGATCCACGCTGACGCGTTTCAATTAGAAGAGCTTCATCTAATGAAGATCTGATCAAAGCACGTTGTCAGCGTGGCTCTGGGCCCTAACCCCGTGATATCTGTATTTTTCATTTTTTGATATGGAATAAAATTTTAAATTTTATTGAGGAGTGCTGGATTTCACACCATTTTTCTAACCATAACTTTACCCTTGAACCGTCATAAAATCCCTTAATCAACCTCAGTTTACAATTAGGATTACAGTTTCAGATAGGGATAGTTTGAGAGAAAAAGGCAGAGAGAACCAAATTTTTCACACATTTGGTCAAACCTGGGTTGAATTGAACATGGCCCCATTGGAACAACACTATTCTCTACCACAGAAAGCACTGCCAGTGTTCATGGAGTTGTACCAGCCTCTTGTCTTTCAATGCTTTGTCACCTTCAGGGGCGTTGGTTATGGTGGAGTCAATCCCCATTTTGAGAAAGACGTTGCCGAGCCTTTTGTATGTGCAGGCAGCAAGCACAGAACTCATCGCTTTGTTTTCAGAATCTTTGAGAGAGAGAAGGGTTGGCCATGCTGAATTTTAATGCCCAAATCTTATATTCTCCTGAAAGATATGCTGTGACCATAGATGTGTGGCTGCAGGTTTCTGTCCTCTCCCCCTGGTGTACATGTGTAAGAGGTAGTTGGGAGAGTAACTGTAAGCTGAAAAAATTCTCCTAACAGCTACTGGAGGTATATGGGGACCTTTACTCTTAGGCTATGTTCACACGGCTTAAAATGGGCCGTATTTCAGTCCGTAATTACGCGCCGTACTGCGCGAATTACGGCTGGAATACGTCTCAGTCATTACGGTAATCCACAGTTCTCATAGAGAACTATGGATTACGTCTCCTCTCCCTGCTCGGCGAATCCGCCGCTGGGGGAGATAAGTGACATGTCATTTTCTAGTGCTAGTAATGATAGTCTATGGGCCGGCGAGGTGCAGGCCCCCCACTCCCGCCCCGCCCCCGTTCACACGGCTTATTTTGGGCACGGATTGCAGCCGTATTGTGTGCCGTACTGCGCTGCAATACGGCTGCATTCCGTCCCAGCCATTACGGTAATCCACAGTTCTCTATGAGAACTGTGGATTCCGTCTCTTCTCCCCGCTCAGCAAATCCGCCAGGTGGGGAGAAATTGAAATGTTCATTATCCCGGCGGATTACGCGCCGTGGATAATGAAAGTCTATGGGGCCGGCGGGCAGCGCCCCCGCCACTTATTCAAGCCGTATTGCGGGCGGAATCCGTCCCGCAATTACAGCTTGAATAAGCCGTGTGAACATGCCCTTACTGTCCTTACCTAACAGCCAGATGGTCTTCTGAGGACTCCAGTACTCCATGGCCTCTGTTTTATAGCCCATTGGTGTGCTCCTCAAGGCTACCCAAACCTTTGCTCACTCTTATTATCTCTTATGTGCTCTCTCATGTGCTCACTACATTTTTCAAAGGTGTCAAGACATAGGGTTTCTATGGACCTCAATGTCACCTACTGATACTGTGCTGCAATGCTTTCTATATTGCATTGTCCACCGTCAAGTCCGATGCAGGGCAACAGAGATGGCACTATATGCAAAAGAGAATAAAGGAATTCAGCTTACCGTTTCATAGTTATAAGGTTGCATGGAACCACTCTGTATGTGTCTTCCATAGATTAAATAAATGCTTCTACTCCAGCAATCCTCAAATAGTAGATAAAACTTGTTCCTTTATTGAAAAATAAAGATTTGCTGCAACGCTGACACATTTCAAACCCAGTAGTTCATAGTCATAGCATTAATAAAGGAAACACATGTCAGCAATGTATTTAGCGTCAATAACAAGACATGTGCTCACCTGTTACTCATAACATGCACTTTAGTATAAACTAGCATGAAATAAATGGATAAACATAGGAAGTGCGCGCAAGGCTAACACTGATGAGAAGTGGTCAGGGAAAAACCCTATGAGAGCCCAATGAGGGCCCAACCCACAAAACAGAGCTGGCACACTCCGACTGACACCATTTCCTCCTCCTGCAGGAGAACACTATTCCTGGTGTGGTAACACCATGGCATGGTAACACCATTAAAACAATGGTTTGCCAGCTACTACTTTATGTTCAAGAGGGTTCAATGGCATAAAATAATACAGTACAGTATTAAAAGAGATAAAACATCATTAACAGTGCAAAACATACCAGAACAGTTTAAGTGGGTCAGTTCATCCCCTTACACTTACAGTAATAGTTTTTTCATTCTCCTCTCTTTGCAACAATAAATCAAAAAGTGCACATTCTAGATACTTAATAAGGTTTTTATTGTAACAATGAGCCTCACTTTATCCATTGAACCTGTACATTGGGCTCATTTATCATGTGTACCTCTGATGTATACATATGATGGAGGTCATTCTGTCACCCGAGATTCAAAAACACGTATACCCATAATAACCATTTGTGCTTCATCCAGCTCTATATAATGGCTTAGCTAGCTGGTCTATTTCATGCAGTAAACCCTGATAGTTAATGATCAAATCGAGGCTAAATTGACACACTTTTTGCCTATGTCAGCTAGTGGGGTCTATGGAGCTTTCAAAGCCTATACAATATTCTTCTCCTGTGCGTTAAGTGGCGGCACCAAGTAGAACAACAATGAGCAACTAAACAATGACACCCAACCAATGTGCTCCAAGTAATGAAATACTTGTCTCCCTATGTCTCCAAAGCACTGGCAGGTTTCGTACTATTTGATGAGAATAAGAAGAAATTCTAGTCTTGACTGACAGGTTGGAGTCTGTTCTGCCGTGTATAATAAGGGAATATGTATCTTGTTGTCAATGGTGGACATCCCCTGTAGCCTGTATGAAGACAGAATAGCTTTGTCACAATGTGATTGGCAGTTCTCTTCTTCAACAAAGTGAGAGATACACTTGAAGGCAAAGCTTTCTTGGGCCTTCAGTGTAAGAAGCTGCTATTCTCCTCGAGAAGGAACCAGAGTCCCCTACAGTTCATATTGAAACAAGCATCAAATGATGGAAGCAGAACAGATGAGAAGATTAGGAGCATGATTTCTGATTTACACAAGGGCCCTCATGTTCTTCTCACTAGTTAATTTCCATCACTTCATGGTTTCTCAGTGTGTTTGGCATTGACAAAGAGCTGCCTGTGGCTGCGTGTTCAGAGAAGGTTACAAGTTTAGATATGCTGCCATTTTGACTGTATTTTGCATAGTTTGGAAAGAAGTGTTTCTAATAAGACTTAGTAACAGTTGTGCAGCGTTGGAGATTATTTTATACTGAAATACTGTATTCTAAATGAATGGACATCATAGTGCTACATGGTTCTCTCAGACAGTATCACACAATATAGGCTTAGATACATTGGGGCAGATTTATCAATGCTGTCTAATACTTAGTGTAAAGTTACACCAGACAGTCGTAAAATGCACTATTTATCATAGTGATGATAAATCTGACACATATTAAGACTGTCTAGTCTAACTTTACACTATTAGCGGGCTCACTTTATGCCACTAATTACTCTAAAAGTTTGGCGCATGGCTTTGCATACTAAGCCGTGCCCCATTATGAAAATCCACACCCCTTTTACCAAAGCCTAGCCCTTTAGTGGAATGAGGCACAGAAGTGTCTAGAAACTCTCTGGATTATGGAGGTCTGTTGACCCAAATGAGAAGTCTGAATTGGACTCAAGCGAGAGGTAAAAATAGAGTAGGACCACCCGCCTTGAGATCCCGTTGGTAGTCGGGGGTGGCTTAAGCATTTTTTGATCAAAACATGTGAACTAAGAATCTCAAAGTTTTTTTTCATGTATTGTAGAAACTGTCTAAAATACATAATAAATATGGGGTAGAGCATGTACACTATTGTTTTTGGCGCAATTAGTGCTGGATTCTGGCACAATTTCCTCAATAAATGTGCCCTATTGTCTCAACAGCATACTGTCTTTAGTTAATTAAGTTTAGTCAAATCATATGATGGGCACTGCAGTGCTTTTGTGTTGTCAAAAGTTTTCCATATATTATATAGTACATTCAATGACGTTATTACAAAATACTAATTGTCCCGCAAAATACAAGCCCCCATGTGGCTATGCCAATGAAAGTTTAACTCTTGTAAGGCAGGGATGAAAAAATTAAAAGATCACTTCCAAAACTGACCTAGTTGGGAAAGGGCACTTGGCAGACAGTATCCCACATAACTGGCTTAGATACACTAGGTAAGTGGAAAGTACCACATGTGATAGGTCTAAGTTTCAGGCTCAGCAGTCAGTTTTACATGTTATAGGCTCAGATACACTGAAACAGTAAAACACTTTATAGGCTTAGATACAATGGTTAAGCAGATAGTATTACACCTAGAGAGTATCAAACTTCATACTGTTTGATACAGTGACCCAGCAGACAGTATCACACATGATATGCTTAGATTCACCAGCTCTGCAATCTTAGATAGTCTTCCTATTTTATTTACATTATAAGAGGCTCATGGCATTAAATCTCCTGGTAACGGCTGAGCCCCATAGACAATGAAAAACTGAATTCATTTTTATTGCTAATTAATCGATTTAACCCTCACAGCAGACGTTGAAGTTCCTGGTAAGGTGAGGATGAAACCGCCACTGCATGTGATAGCACCATCATAGTGTGGCACGTCCACCGCAACACCAAAGCAAAAACCATGAAGATGCTTTAGATATGACTTTGTTATTTAGAGGCACCGGATGTTTATAAAGAATATGGCTAGAACTGCTGGCACGTGAGGCACTGGACATGGTACTGTGTGCTGTAGTTAATGCAGGAATCCTGCAGAGGATGATGGCGCTTAAATTATTTACATGAGCTAATTACAAGCACTGGGGACTCACTCACAGCCTTGGATTTGGGCATCCAAAAAATGTTACTAAAATGATATAGATTAATCCGTTATCTTTTATGAATGTCTTCTTCCATATATTCCATACAAAGGGATACATGCTGCTGATATTTTTTTTTAGCTTTTGCTTTTCTACACTTTGGCATCAGAATGTGCCTCTGTCCTATCCCACCAAGTTTTGGACGCTATTGGGGACTAAAAGAAGGAAACCTGTTGTACAGTTAAACTAATTTGATTTTATTTGGTCACTGTTCGACACTCTCTTGTCAGTATTTGTCTGTATATGAGCATATTATAGCCGTTCTGTTCTCTGGCACTATGTGGCTCTATGTGGGTACCGTTTAGAGGTATGTGATTAGAGTCTGCCACTCGGAATGCTGTTTACATCTATACTAAAATAGGGCAACATGTGGATATTATTTTGTTTCATTTGAGCACTGTATAATGCCACTGTATGTGGACAAATTATATATGTGTATTAACTGGGCACTTATATACTATATGTGTACTGTGTGCAGTTAAACAGTGCTGTATGGCTCATTCTGGAACTTGCATGGCGCTTAGGGAAAGTCTAGATATCCTGTCCCTACACCACCTCATATACCCCAAAATTAAAACACTGAATCCAAGTTGGTGGAAGAGCAAATGGGATACAAACCAAACACAACCATCATGATAAATGTACTCAAATATAAACCACTGTAATACATTGTGTAAGCAATAACTATTTACTAGAAGGGATATCTTCAGGCACTCCCAATTATTCCACATCAGTATTATATTTAGCCATACACCTGACCTAAAGGAACCTACCTTACTGAGACACTCTGACTCTTCCAGGGGATCCTGCTCACAGGAAACCCAAACTCCTTGTACCAAACTTTGTGATACCGACCAAAGCAAGACAGCTATAGGTAATTTCAGAGCCCCATACAGCTGAAGGGTCTTGTCCCCCCACCCTTTACCAGTTCCTATCGGGCAGCATATCAATGGGCCCCTTGATCAGCTCCAATGATAGGAGTACTGCCCCAGTGCCATCCCTGAACTGAAGCAGGGGTTTTCAACCTCCCTTTAAAAAAGTGTAACATTTTTTCAAGCCAATACTCCAAAGAACTCCTAAAACTCCTGCTGCTGGAACTACCTATCCAATCTAGTATCCTTTAAATTACAGAAAACTTGATACTCACCTGACTCCAAAAGACCCCACCCCACCTGAGCCATCCCACTAGTGTAACCTTACCAAGGCCCTTACCCACCCACATGTTCCCTTGGCCATCCTCTTTCTGGTTCTCGTCCTGACCCACAGGGAAGACTCATGCTCTGCTCTATTGTAAGTGAATAAAGCACAAGCCTTTTCTGTGTGCTAGGACAAAAATGTGGAAGTAAAGAGGAGTCGATCACCGGGTGACTCCGAAGCGGCAGTGGCGGGGACCCGGAGGTAGCTAGAACTTATTCTTGTTATTTCCTAGCCCCATTCCAGAATATTTTTTCTTCTGCCGGACAACCCCTATAGTCCCTTTGGCTGCTCATTCTTGCCTTGTTGTGCTTTACACTACTTTTCCAGCTGCGCCCCAGGGTTTAATTTCAGAGTAATATGTGCATTACTTATCTGAATATTGTAAGGTACTGTTTTATCCACATAGAAATATATAGAAGTGTCTTAAATCTAGAGCTGTAATGGCCTTTTCAAGGATGACACTGTGAATGTAGCATCCTGCTCTATTTTTACGCCCTCTCTGCTTTCTAACACAAGCTGTGAAAAAAAGCTTAAAATGCATAATGTGAATAAAGTTTGTCCACATGTAACACCTGGCTGCTTTTTTCTTCTCTACATTGGATCTGTCATTGTCCTTTTACAGCAAATAGAGCAGCAATTGAAAAATAACCACTAGGGGGAGCAATGCCCTTTAAAACCATGCAGCCAGTCCAGTTTACTACAGGTACTGCAGCTACTATTAACCCCCTCTCCCTAATATGGATGTCATGTTCATGATCTAAGATATATTTTCCATGCAGGTGACCATGTAGTGGACAGAGCAGATGTCTGCAGTAAAAACGGAAACCTAAGTGCTAACTATTCTATGTGCCCCATAGCCCCTATGAGATTCATAGCCCAGACCTAGCTGCATCAACATGATTAACCACAATGCACTCGCATAGCTTTTTGCTACTTAATCTGTGATATACTTGACCCTATTTCAAGGGATGTTGTCAAAAAGATGCAGGCGATGTCAGAGATGGTGTAATTAAATATGATACAATGTCTGCTGTGCTGGTGATCAGTGCAAGATATCAGATATTTATCATTATTTGCCAAAAAGATGAAGCCATGCAGCAAATGAGTAGACACACGAAATACACTAGGGGATATTCATCATACATCTTTACAGGGGCTCTACGCAGACATAGCTGTGAAGGGCTAGTCAAGTCTTATGTGCAACAAATAAAAAATTGTATTGTGAAAAGTTCGACAATGTTCTACTATACTTAGGGCCTCATGTATGAAAACTGTCTAGTTTTAAGACTTTCTTTGTTGTCCCTAGCAACCAATCAGAGCTTTTATTTCGTATAGTGCTCTGATAAAAGGAAAGGGGAGCTCTGATTGGTTGCTATGGGCAATAGCAAAGTCTAAGACCTAGACAGTTTTTTATCCAACTCTAACCTGAATAATAGTTATTGTAAGCAAAAACGTCCAGAATACCTCAAAATGGTCTATTACCAAATACTGGACAGGGATAATCAATAAAAAATAACCTTTATTGAAAATTATATTAAAAAATGTATCCTAAAATGTGATTGTATACCAATGTCCCCTGATAAAACACGTTGGGTGTAGAAACATGTCGGGACACTTAGTAGTTTAGGAATTAAGGTAAGAGAATCTGTTGTCGATTTTTGATCACATTGGGACATTTTGTGATCCATGAACAAAGGTGAGATTAGGTTTTGCCCATGTTATTTATATGTTAGGGCTACATAGGGAATTTAAAGGGGTTTTGCCACAATGTAATGTTGATGTGGGATCTTTCAAAATGGGTATTTAATCACTTTTCTAAATATATGTGATTACAAAAAGTGAAGCCTGTGAGAGCTACAGCATTTCTCAGTCCCCCTTAGTTACCTGAAAGCTTCCACTTGACTCAACCAGAGGAGCTGACAGGCCGCACATGCGTGAAACACTTCTTATCTGATGACAGGCAAAATGAATGAGCTTCAAGGGGCTGGGGAGAAAGTGCAGTGTATGAGCCTGTGTCTTGCTGTATACAGAATCAACTGTTGTAAGTTATTATTTGAGTTAAGTTTTGAGACGCTCCCTTATTCCTCACTCTCTGCTCACCCCCTCCCTCTCTCCCCGCAGCCTTCATGACTCAGCATGATTTGTTTATATTCTACTCCCCTGCTGATAAGGAGGTAAGGAACTCAGGTCCTGGCAAAAGCCCTTTAAGTATCAGGGATAGGATCCTGTCGAAGCCGTCCTTATTGGGATGATAGCCCCGCTATAGACACGATTCAGGGACAGTGTTTATCATAAATACTTATCTCCCTTCCTGTCCTTGTTCTATGTATTTGATTATTCTTCATTATTACATGTTTTATCTATTGGCTATGGGGTATAGCCAATCACATTTTAGGATACATTTTTTTAATATAATTTTCAATAAAGGTTATTTTTTTATTGATTATCCCTGTCTAGACAGTTTTTTATACATTTCCTCCTTAGTCTATTAATTTCTCACCATTTACAAGATCTCAGCTTGCTGTCAGTGAATGGGAATATTCTTATGTCTAACTAGAGGTTGAAAACTCTCAAGGCTGTTTCTAGGCTAAATCGCACTCAGTGAGCGCCTCATTGGCTCACCGTTAACCAGCTACTAATGGGCCCCCATTTACCTTTTTTCCTATCCAGGCACATTTTCATTGTCTTTTGTTTGAGTGTGAATGCTTGTTTATTCTGTTAATTTTTTCACCTTTTTCTGGAATTCTTACACTTTCTTGTCAGATTGTGGGGGGTTCTATAGCAGTGATTAGCATATCAGCTCTGCTATTCTTAGTTAAGTGTTACAGGCACATAAGTGCAGGAGATTTATTATGTAAGTAAATGAGGCTACTGACCTGAGTGAAACAATTGCTTTTCAAAGATGAACAATTAAACATCTAATGTAATTTTGTTAGAGATAAAGACTTTGCTCCATCTCACCATGGTGACTCAACCCCTGCTCTCTGTCTAATCAGGAGGGGAGATGTAGATGGTAACCTAGCAACACGTATGGAATCAGAGTAGATAAAATCTCTCTTATCTCCTGACCATTGCAATACCAGAAGAGGAATGTATTTAGAAAAAGTCTTCAATTATCTGTCCCTACATGTTGAAAGCTAATCATTTTAGTGAGAAAATCCCTTTAAAGCAATTGGTGCCCTGGGTGGTTGCCCACCTGCCTGTAGAGACCGCCCTGGAAACTCTTACATAACTGGTACTTTTTTCTTACGATGTATCCAGTTTAGATAATCCTCTATAAAATCAACATGAAAAAGCAACACAAATCTTTCCTCTGTTCTAATTTGCTACAGTGTATTAGTGTACTATGAATACATAGCTAAGATTTTACAAGTTATTGATTACATCAGGCATTACAACGTTCATATTTGTCAAGTTTTTTTTTGGACAAGATCCCATTAGCATTCACTTCTTACGGTACAGCAAAAGAGGACCAGGCTCATAAGAATCTGTCAACCCATTTTCTACAGATATTGATGAACAGGTTCTTCAATTGATTTCTACAGGTTCTGCGATGAACAGGACTAGAGAGTGTGGCAACATCCCACCCCTCCTACTATATAGACACTATGACCATCCGACCAGAATGTCCATGTTAATGGAGGCTGCCAGGATGACAACTGCGGCTGCGGGTGGAATCAATTTTAGGCCAAGTGCCTAATCTTATGTGTATATAGGGCAGTGTCAAACACCGTATCAGACACACGAGGCAAGATAACTCATTGATACCAGTGGACCAGTGACTGACATCAACATCAAGACTAGGTGCAAGGGCCCATTAAATGTGAAAACCCCCGGGGGTCAGGGTAAACATGCTCTGTCAAGCCTTGGTTAGAATAGAAAGAGGGCCCTCTGCAATAGGTTAAAAATATAGCTAAAAACTTCTCAATATAAAGAATTGACTATAAATTTCATTCCGTGCCATAAAAATGTTGAAAACGTAAATGTTTCTGGACTATTGTGAGTGTGGCAGCAGGGTTATGAAATTGTGACTTGTACCACAGAGATTCTTGAGTTACATTGTCATGGTCATACCCAGTGATGGATCATCACCCCTTGACTCCAAGATACAGTAGGGGTAGAAATAGGTGACTCTTATCATTTAAATACCTGGTGCAGGCCCACCTCAGTTGAACAAGTGAGAATGGGCTTTTTATTACTGCTCTGACAGAGAGGTGTAGGTGCACGGTGGTCAATAAGTAACCGATTACAGTCGCTTTAACAGTTTTTACATACAACACTTTGCCTTGAAGCATGTCTTTAAAATCAGGATCTGGGTTGGGGTGATGGGCTCCACCACATGTTCTTCTCTAAGACAGTTTGCCATTAAGATGGAGGTTCTAACAATGCAGGCTTAAGCCCTGAGTATGTTCAGTGAAGTACATAGTGACCCACAGTCCAGGTCCCAAATAGTCCAAGCAGTTGACAGTTCACAGTCTTTATTTTGTGGTTTTTCCATGATCAGGAACCACCACATATGGAGTCTGCCACAGTCTTTTACACCGATTGCCTCCAGTAAGGGAGAACCCACTCTTATTATGTTCTTTGTCCAAGGTATATACATTTTCATAGTTGGTTGTTTCTTTTTTTCCCATTAGTGGTCTTCACACCGCCGCCATGATGAGCCTCTAAAACCATGAAGGAAGAACCTACATAAAATGTCCATAGGGAACATTGTATACATATTTCACATAGCATGGCATTACATTAATTGGGAGAAATAAGACCATTTAAAAACAGTTCTGAACTAGAAGTGCAGGTGAGAAGGATGTCTCTTAGGCAATGTTCATACGGCTTATTGCGGCACGTATAGTACGTGCCACAATACGGCAAGTGTTTTGGAAGCATGCGCTGATCAGCACGTAATTCCAAAGTACAGGAGGTCTGGCCAGGCGCCGGCCCCATAGACATGCATTATCAGCGGCGAATACGTATTCGCCGCTAACAATTGACATGTCAATTCTCCCTCCGCCGATACAATACGATTGTATTGTACGTGTGGGGGAATGACGCGTAATCCATATCGCTCTATGAGAGCTATGAATTACCGTAATTGCAGCGTGCATTTCGTGCATGTACTTCATATAATGCACAATATGCTGCGAAATGCGCCCCAAAATACGCCGCATTTTAAGCCGTGTGAAGACACCCTTACACTTCCTTAGAAGTCTAAGTAACTTTCATGAAATTGAAGTCAAAGGATTTGTCTAGGTCTAGCTCAGTTTAATAACATTCCATCATTGGGGCTGGAAAAGTGTTGAATAACTTGTTTGTTTGAATAATAAAATTGACGTTTATTTATACCATTGTTCTCTAAAACCAAATCATGTTATTTTACGATTTAAATTGGTTGAAGAAATACTCCATGTTAGACATTGTGCAGACACCTGCAAATCGTGTTCAAAACATTAAACTCACTTTTTTGTTTCCCAAACTTTAGGCTTTGCCTATCTGACCATAGTAACAGTCATTGAGAGCTGCTCATTCTTTATGCTTTTGTAAAAATACTATACATGTGTGTGACTCCAGTACCACAAAAAACAAGAGCCAGCTCACCTCTCCATAATGAATCTGTATGCCCGATACACTCTGTGACTGTGAAGCAGCAACTCAGGCTATGTTCACACAGCTTATTTGCGGGGTGTAATTACGCCCCGCAATTACTCCGTGTGGACGGGGGCGGGAGCGGGGGAGGGAGCGGGCCGGCACCTCGCCGGCCCATGGACTATCATTACTAGCGGCGCGTATACGCCGCTGGTAAATCACATGTCACTTATCTCCCCCCGCAGCGGATTCGCCGAGCAGGGAGAGGAGACGTAATCCATAGTTCTCTATGAGAACTGTGGATTACCGTAATGACTGGGACGGATTCACGGCGCGTAATGACTGGGACGCACTACGGCGCGTAATTACGGATTGAAATATGTCCCATTATAAGCTGGGTAAACATAGCCTAATGGGAAACCAGCAACCAAAGACTTTCCTTTATTTTGCAGAAATTAACATGTACAAAAATGTGACACCATATGCACTGAGCAATAAAAAAGACTGACACGTCTTGGGCTAAATTTCCCTCAGTTTCTTGGATGACTGTTATAGAGAAGGAGCAAAGCTAAACTTGACAGCTAATTACTGTATGAAAATGTGGCACAGAAAATTATCTCAACTTGTAAATCTTTTTCAGTGGCTTTTGTTGTGTCCTGAGCTCAGATAACACAGTGCAGTAGGTTATCTTTTTTCTACTTCCCTGATATACAGTATCTTGTGGTTTACACTTGCCAGAGTTGAGGAGTTATAATCCTCTTAATGGTCAGGGTCCTCTTCTGGGACAATAGCCTGATGTTCATTCCCCCTATACCAGTCAGGCTTGGTTACTCATTAGACCAAAAATTTAAATCTTTTAAAACTTCACAATCAGTTCGAGTTTTGTTAAAATCAATTAATTCAAAATTCCTTCAGCTGTTATTCAAAGTGTAGTTGGTGAAGAGAACATCTAACTCGTCAATTACAATGTTTCACTTTGCCAGCTCATAGGGGGTTAATCATAAAAGCAATGACAATAGGAATGTCACCGGGGCCTTGTTTTACCACTGCAAACCATGTAATCATTTCTGAGAAGCTATTGATTTTCATATTCGGGACTCTGCTCTGGGTCCTTCAAAGCCTCATGTTGTGCATTATCCATGAATACAAAGCTGCTCTGTATTTAAAGGGAAACAGACCACAGTAGGCCATTTCCATTTGCTGTTTGCAGATTTAATGTCCTCAGTACAGAGGTCATTCACCTGATGTTGATACTCGTCTTCTACTCAATTTATCTTTATTTATGCCACAATAAAAATTCAGTGGTCTGCAATGTTCTGTACTCTCGTAGTGCAAGAACAATGCATACATTTGTATAACTGGAGTACATATATCACCACCTCACTGGAAGTGAGTGTCTACTCAATAAAAATTAAGTCTAGATTTGGTATTAGAATAGTCTTCAGGACCTGCAAGTATTCCACATGTGGTTTATTGAGGCTTCTGCCACAGCCCTAAAGTAGTAAGTAGTGAAAAAAGTTATTGGAACCCTTCTGTTAAAGAAAGAAAAATCCACAATGGTCACTGAACAGAGCTGTAGCCAAAGGTTCATTGGCCCTGGTGTAAAACTACAACTTGGGCCCTCTCCCTCTAGACAGAGTCTTCATGGCTATTTACCACTACTTTTTAACAGGTTCTTGGCGTGACAGATGTAGCAGTGTACTGTGCTGCGGAAAATAATTTCTACTTAGAGGGGTTGTCCAGCTGAAGAAAATTCATTTGAAATGGTGCTAGGCTGTGGGGAAGAGAGAAAAAAAGGGAAATTTACTTCCTGGTCACCGCCACTGTTGCTCTGGAGCTCTCCAGGATCTGCTCCTCTTCACTTACGAGTTCTTATCCCGACACACAGAAGAGGCTCACACTCATTTCATTAGCATTGGAGCCTGAGCCTCTCTTGTGTGTCAGAATGAGAAGCTGAAAGTAAAGATGAGCGGATCTTGGGCAGCTCCGCAGCAATAGTGACGGCAACCAGGATATAAGTTTTTTCCCCAACTTGGCCCCATTTCAAATACATTTTCTTCTTCTGGACAACGCCTTTAAATATGCCAACTGAATAAAAGGCACTGCACGTCCATTTTATATCATGTATCCCCTTTTTACAGGCCACACCTTTTTTTTATATGTATTTATATGCATTATATCATATTTACCGCTTAAAAGTGCTTTAACACTCTTGGAGCTCCAGTCACTAAATCCCTACTTGTAAACGTCTTACACAGCTGCCTCCCAACATTACATACTTTTGATTTACGCTATGATCTGCTCCTCTGACCCATCTACAACAAACTCCACATGTAGCTGCCACTGCTTGGCCTCTTCTGCCTCCCCTCCAGGCTGAGTCTAGCAACCAGCCTACCTATGTGTGGCCCCACCTATAGCCCCATATAGGTAGGCAGGCTTAGGGTCAGTTACAGGGAGCCCCACATAGGCAGGCAGGCGTAGGGTCATTTGTAGGGAGTCTTACATAGGTAGGCAGGCTTATGGTAGGTTATAGGGGGCCCCACATAGGTAGGCAGGCTTTAGGGAGGTTACATGTGGTCCCCATATAGGTAGGCAGGCTTAGGGTCGGTTATAGGTGGCCCCATATAGGCAAGCAGGCCTAGGGTCAGTTATAGATGGCCCCATTTAGGTAGGCAGGCTTAGGGTCAGTTATAGGGGGCCTCATGTAGGTAGATAGACTTAGGGTCGGTTATAGTGGGCTCCATATAGGTAGGCAGACTTAGGGGTAGGTTAAAGTGGGTTCCATATAGGTAGGCAGGCTTAGGGGTAGGTTAAAGTGGGCCCCATATAGGTAGGCAGGTTTAGGGGTAGGTTATAGTGGGCCCCATATAGGTAGACAGGCTTAGGGGTAGGTTATAGTGGTCTCCATATAGGTAGACAGGCTTAGGGGTAGGTTATAGTGGGCTCCATATAGGTAGGTAGGCTTAGGGTCACTCATACATACTGTAAAGGTCAGAATTGTAGTTTGTATATTGTGGTACATGGGGGTAGTATTATAGTAGCTTAATATTTGTACATACGGGTCAGTAGTGTAATAATTATATTCTTATATACAAATGGCAGTATTGTAGTAAGCATATTCTTCTACAGAGGAGTATTTATAATATTATATATAGAATTACATTCTTCTAATGTTTGTATCATTTTATTGTGTGAGTCAGTATACATAGTATATAGCTCACATTAACTTTGAATACAGCAGAGTTAATTTCTAAATCCAGTTTATGTGTAAACAGACTGGAGGTGACGCTGGCTTGATTTCCCTGATGATGGTGGTTTCAGCC
This sequence comes from Phyllomedusa bahiana, assembly GCA_025379985.1. Lineage (NCBI taxonomy): Eukaryota > Metazoa > Chordata > Amphibia > Anura > Hylidae > Phyllomedusa > Phyllomedusa bahiana. The sequence continues at coordinate 27,683 of JAODAL010022895.1, read as the reverse complement.
AGTGCTTTTAATTTGAAATCTAAATGCTTGGTTGGTAGGTAGTTGGCATAGTGCTTTTAATGGCCTGACACGTGGCTTGCTCATAAACACAGTTGTATTTGTTCTCAGAGCACATAGGTCACTTCACACGTTTATATTAAGAGATTTATGAACTTGCAAAATGTCACAGACACGATTATAACTAGAGAACTATTGTGTCATCAGTAGAGAGCAGCAACAAATGGTAATTGTAATCGAGTGCTGTGACTAATTAGACTCATAATATACTAATCTCAGGAGGGTGCGCTTAGTCTCATGCACTTAAGGTGGCAGCGAGTAATATTTAAGTATTAATACCCAGAATGTTCAGTGTCAAATGTGAATGTAAGCTAATCGAAAATTGGGCTATCCTTGTGTCCTTTATTGATCATATTACTTACCTTATGCTTACTCAGTCAACCTTCCCACCCCCCACTACCAATGCCTCTTTTAGTTGTAGTATTTCAGGTATAAGGCAAGAGGAACCTATGCATCAAAATATATCTTTTTCAAGCAATGATTTGGAATCTCAAGAATTTTAGGGAAGGGCAGAATTTAGCACCAGGCAGCATAGTCAGGGATACCATTAAAATATTTAAGCACTTACAATCAGATACTCAGAATACTTGGATGTCTGTCCAGTATCACCTGAATTGCTATTGATAGGGTAATATGAATATTACACAATGTAAAAATTAAATTTGCCCTTTTCCCATGTATAATGGTTTATAGAGTGTGCAACCTCTGTGACTTTTTGGTAGAAATAGAAATGCAGTGTTAGTGCTCTTGTGGGTGACAACAGTGTGGGCTCTGTTTTGGACTGAGTAACATTTATACTGCTTTGATGGTGATTCTGCCAATATCAGTGGTATAACCTTTTGTCATTGCAGGTACATGGCTCTCTTAGAGGCATAATGGTTGACTTCTTTCAAAAAATATGCATGACTCAACCTTAATTGCTTTTGTCTCATGTGACTATGCAGACATTATCTGTTTTCTCCAGATCATTTGCCAGCTTTGCTGTATAGACTGGAACAGAACAAGCAAAGGGATCTCATTATCATAAAAGGCTGGGAAAGTAATGACAGTTCCACCATACTGCTGAAGGTAGAGAAAAGGCAGCATAGTAACACAATACACATAGGTAAGGTTCTGTATGCAGCTTCTCTGTCACTCACAGTTACATAGTACGGGTAAAAAAAGACATTAGTCCATCAAGTTCAACCATGGGTGGGGAAAGTTGTGGATGAAGGGAGGGGGATAAGCTTTGTTTCCTCTACTGATGAAAACTTGGAACCCATAAGGCATGAACCAATCTGTCCTAAATGAATATTTAATTTCTTCTCCCAAAATTGCCATCAGACTGGATGTAGGTATTTTATATGGCTACATAAGTATTATTATTATTTATTAGTAAGTAGTTATCTAAGATATCTTGAAACCCTCAACTGTTGTTGCTGTGACTAGCACCTCAGGCAGCTATTCCATAGATTCACAGTTCTCATGGTGAAGAAGTTTTTTCTCATCTGGAGACTGAATCCTTTTTTTCTGTAGATGAAGAGAAAGTCCCTGTCATGGATCGTGCCTCAACTGACTCCCTGTTACCTGTTGCACTTGCTGCTGTAAACTTACCTGTCCTGGCTCTTGACCCCGCTGCGGTAGCAGTGTTGGTGGCTGCAGCCACTGGCAAGTACAACTCGCCTATCCTCGCTCCTGCTCCCTGGCATCCTGTGTGTGCATGAGCGACCCCCTAGCTTGCGCGCTGCACTGCTTAAATATTTAAAGGGACAATTCCCTAATTACCTAGCCTATGACCTGTGACCTCCTGTTACAAAAGGAACTTCCTGCCACTGACTCAGTGTCAGTTCATCGATGTTTCTCATAGAGCTTGACCTCTGTTTTGCCGCATTACTGCTGTTTATGTTTAAGTGCGTTAACCCTGTGTGATCCTCTTACCGTTTCTCTGTTACACCAGTTGCTATCTGCACTACTGCTTATTTGTTGCTGTACCATTCTGCTGCCTGCCTGGGACATGATACCCATCTACAGCTAGACCTGCTGTGTCCAGTCACCTCTGCCAGTACCTAGCATCCCTTGTCCTGCACATCAGCCATCACCGCAGGTAGCCACGTCAGGGTTAGCAACCTGGGATTTCTCCGCAGTGAAGACCTTCTGGCCTTACGGCGGGCTCCGGTGAAGACCGGGGGCCCATTAAACGCCGCTCCCTGATGTGGTCTCCACTTATACCATAGAAAGGATCCACCAATACCTGGCATTCTACCCCGTTAGAATGTGACAGTACGAACTGACCTAACCAATGGATCCCGCTGATGTGACTCTGCCGGATATCCAGCATCTGGCAGCCATCGTTAGCTGTCAGGGTGTCCACCTGGAGCAGGTTTTCCAGAAACTTCAGACAATTACCGCTCGTCTTGATGAGATTGTGTCTGCATTGGCCTGCATTTGCCTCTGCCATCCCATTATTTCAGGGATCCTCATTCTTGTCGCAGGTTCATCAACTAGTGCACCATCCACTTCAAGGTCCTGGCTCACCAGGTCCCGTCGGATCGTGCATAGGTGGCATTAATCATCAGCCTTCTCTCAGATGAAGCTTTGGCCTGGGCCTTGTCCTCCTGGCAGAGAGGGGACTTGCTGAAAGGGGATCTGCAAGAGTTTTTGTGCGCCTTCCGCAAGACAAGATGACTCCATGATGGGCTAATATGCCATCCAGTTATATACTTTGGTCTTTAGAGCTTGCTTGGAACAACAAGTTTTTCATTGCAGCCTTCTGGGGAGACCTCGATGGGTGGTCATGAACTACCAACTACCCTGGATGACCTCATCACTCTAACCACCCAGATTGATATCCGTTTTGTAGAGAGAGAGCTAGAGCTTCAACAGCAGTCAACATCCTCCCGGCTTCACAAGCCTCCTCGCCATACCCGAATCTCCAAGTATCCCTCACCAAGCACTTGCGTCTTCTCAACCTGAACACATGGAGGTGAACCATACTCACCAGCACAGTCTGAACCTGTGTATTTACTGTGGTGGTACCAGGCACTATCTAAAGAACTGCCCAGTTTGCCCGGCTGTGCTCTGGAAACCCAAGTGACAAGGTTTTGTGGGTGAGGTGACCCTGAATGATGATGCTTCCGTTCCTCCTCTGACCACACTGGTGCTACATTTGATGTTCCTTCTCTGCTGAACCCTGTTTCTTCTGAGAACTTTATCCATCTGTCTGTACTGGAGAATTTCTGCCTGCCTACCTCCCATCTGGAAAAACCCCTATATTTCACCTCTGTCAACGGGGAGGTTCTGAAGTAGCCTGTCCAGTTCTGTACTCAGTCTCTGTCTCTGCAAGTTGGAAGTTCCCAAAAGGAGGAAATTTCCTCTGCTTTGATTCTGCTTGGACTTCAGTGGTTCCAGCTGCATGGTTGGATTGAAACACAGGTGAAGTTATCTATCAATGCCATTCTCGCTGCCTCAGGCCTGCTCATCCAGTGCAATCCTGACCTTGCAGTGGGCTCAGGTGAAGACTGGGGGCCACTTAGTCTCCGCTCCCTGGCGTGGGCTCCACATATACCATCTTTGCCCACAGTTATCACAGAGGCACCACCAATATCGATGTTCTACCACGTTAGAATGTGACAGTCCCCTTGTTTTTTTATGGCGTTTTACATGATAAAAGGCTGTAGAGGGCTGTAATCCATTATTTACTGGAGATTGTAATAATCTGTGAGATTTCAGGAGTCATCTCACAGACAAGCCCTTTAAAGTGAAAGCCACCATGCGGATCACTAAATCACAATGGCAAATAATTTATTATGTGTTTTAGACAGTTTCTAGATACTTCTGTGCCCTGTCTGACAGTGTCTAGAGGCCACTGTAATAGTGTCATGGGTTCACAGATAGGAGGTGTGGCGTAGTATGTGAAGAAATGCATCACAAAATGCACCAAATGTTGCTGCAATTAGTGGCATAACGTAATCCAACTAATAAAAGATGTAAGGTTAGACTTGACAGTTTATACCTGAGCCAGATTTATTAACAATATAATGAATGTGGCACATTGTAAGACTTTCTAATCTAAGTATACGACAGTCAGTGGCAAAACTGCCGCCATAGTGGTGCTCTGCCCATCTATTCAGCCTAGTAGGCCTAACGCCTTAGGCCTACAAGGTATCGCTCTTCACATCAGAGGAATAGAGAGAGGTGAATTTATTTTATTTTTCTTTTGTTTAAGTAATGGGGCCCACCTACAAGTTACCTAACTGGGGACCACCTAATACCTTTGTATCTAAGACCCATCTACCACCTTTCTACAACCTAACAGGGGCCTACTTATCTATCTGGGCATATCTACCTGGCTTACTAGTGCCTACCTACCTACTTTGGACCCATCTACCTAACTGAAGCCTACCTTCTTAGGCTTACCTACCTACTTGGGCATACCTACCTACCTAATTGGGGCCTTCCTACCTGAGGCCTAACAATCTACCTACCGTGGGCCTACCTAGAGCCTTCCGCATTTATATATCTACTTAGGGCTTTGCCTACCTACCTACCTGGTAATATAATTCTGAGGGGTACAGGCCATAGCTGTAGCACAATATCCAATCGTATTGTATGCCCCGGGGAGAGGAGGCGTAATCCATAGTTCTCTATGACGCATTACAGTAATTTCGTCGCACATCTCGTTCTTTATTATTCCATGAGGGAACGCCGCTGCATGTTTCGAAAGCGCCGCTCGGGTCTGTCTTGCAAAGAATTGCATGTCAAATCTTTAATACAAAGACGGTTGGACCAGCGAGAAAAGCCTGAGCAGAAACTAATGTAGTAAACTCATCAATTTAGTGGCGCCCAGAGGCACAGAACTACAAGTCCTCATGAGAGGCACGGCTGATGCCTAGACACGAGAACCACCGACGAGTGTCGGGCAAATCATGCCCTTACTCATGGCATAACTGAACAGGGAAACAGTCACGATTATATACCTACTCAGATAAATTGTAAATAGATTAAAATCATTTACTCACCTGTATGGAGTTGTCATCAACGTCTAAGAACACTAAGCGAAACAAAAACGCCATTCTGGAGTCCGGTCCCTCTGACCGGACATTACCTCATAGACAGAATGCGAGCATGCGCAGTACAAAATTTCCGTCAACCTGGCAAGGGCAAAAAGCAGACATGCGCAGAGGAACAAAAGACGGACTTAGAAAAAATACGTTGATGAACATCTCCAAACAGGTGATAACAAGGTTGCCACTAAACTACAATAGATCAATGAAGGAGATTAAACAGAAGAAAGAAAGGAAAGGGAAAATGTTGGACATTGAAACGTTGTACACATCTGGTCAGAGTGTCTAATAATATTATTTAGAAAAATGAAGAAAAAAACACAATACTCTTAATAATAACACAAGGTCTCCCTTTTATAATTTAGACCATTAGGAAATGTAGTATTCAGAGAAAAGATCCACATAGCCTCTCTGTCCCGAAGTTTTTGCTCTATATTGCCTCCCCTGTTAGACCTGAAAACCCTTTCCCCAAAATCCCCAAATGCACTTTTTGTAAGCAGGGAACACACAGGGAGAATCCACTTTGTGTGATTGCAATCCAATAACTTGGTACTTGAATTTTTTTTTCGTTCGATTCGGTTCATGGATTAGAATTTGAATTTAGGGGGAGTGTTTTCCCTTTTCACCTTTAAGTTAGGTTTAGATCTTTTTTTGAAACTATATTACAACCTTGTCCTGAGATCTTATTAAGGATCTCATCTTATTTTAATAACGGCAAATGAGCTCGTATTATATTACATATTTGTTTTTATTGTTGGCTGTATTTTAGGATCAAAAAGGGGGCTGAAGGATTGTTCGTATCCTTTTCCTTATGTTTGTTGTTTTTATACTGGTATTTACTGACAATTTCATCACGGGGTTTTTTTGATACGATTTTTGATGCTCTATCCAATGTCCAGTTTGGGTAACCCCTACTTTTAAGTATTTTTTTAATTTGCTGTTCCTCAGCCAAATAAGACAATGAGTCAGTGCAATTCCGTTTGGCGCAAGTCATCTCGCCAACCGGAATTGCTTTGTGCATATGACGTGGATGAAAACTTTTATAGTGTAATATCGTATTACCCAAAAGAGGCTTACGATATGAGCAACTTTTAATTTTCTACTGTACTTTGCCAGTAAGTACAAGATCAAGGAAAGAGATATCAGACTCAGCCACAGAAAACGTGAATTTTAAATTAAACAAATTGTGATTCAAATATTCCACAAAGGTGGGCACGGCAGATACATCTCCCTCCCAAATAATTAGGAGATCATCGATGTATCTGCCGTACCACACCAGTGACCGAAAAAATGGGTTATTTGATGAAAAAATAAAAATATATTCCCACCACGACATAACGAGATTTGCCAAAGAGGGCGAATATTTCACCCCCATTGACACTCCTGTAAACTGTAAATACATGTCTCCATCAAAAGAAAAAAAATTGTGCGTCATCAAAAAACTAGTAACAGATAGAGTATATTGAATGAGATCTGTTGAATAATTACTATATTGTTTTAAGTGAAATTCTAAAGCCAGAAGTGCTATTTGGTGTGGAATAGAAGTGTGTAACGAAATCACATCACATGTGACCCAGGACCACTGTTGCTGCCAAATTTTACCTTCTAAATTTAGTAGGACATCTCTCGTATCTCTTAGGTATCCTGGAACTCTCTGTACCAGTGGCTGTAGGACATCGTCCAGCCACTGGCACATACGTTCAGAGAAAGACCCTATCCCAGAAACTATTGGATGCATGGGTATTGGATGAATATTTTTGTGGACTTTTGGAAGTCCATATAGGATAGGGACAATGGGATGCTCAACAATGATGAACTCCCTTTGTTTTTCTGTAATTATACCTTGATCGTAACCCTCCATTACTAGCTGATGAAATTCAATTTGATATTTCGATGTCGGATTACTAGAAAGGTTACGGTATGTCGTTTTGTCCTTCAAAAGAGCAAGCATGGAAAGTTTATTATCGGAGCGATTCATGACAACAACGGTTCCTCCTTTGTCTGCCATCTCCACTATGATCTCTTGATTCATTTTGAGCTCATTAAGAGCTTTGTTTTGTTTATGAGACAAATTAGAATAGTGGGGATGTGACATTGGAGGAACCGTTTCATACAGATTTTTCATATCACGTTCAACTGATAATTGAAATTTATCCATAGATACGGACCTAGACTGAATAGGATAGAAGGTGGGGTTAGTAATTTTCAAACGATCTACCACAGATATACATGAAGAGGTTGGAACAGAATCACTAAGCTCTTCTAAATTTAACCGTGTTAACTTTTACATGAAATATTGCTTTGAATATAGATTTTCAATTGAAGAGTCCCCTTGTCTTCCTCTTTCTCCTCCATCTTCCTGAAAAAAATGACGACGTATTGTGAGATCTCTGACAAATTTATTAATGTCTTTCCATGTTGAAAAAAAATTTAAATTTTCCTGTAAAGCAAAGTTCAAACCTAAGGACAAAACTTGAATGTGTTCTTGTCCTAACTGCATATTAGACAGATTAAGAACATCTAATGAGCTTTCAGATGGTCCATGGGATTGTTGTTCCGTGTGTTCATGCATTGGTTTAGCTTTATGTTTCCTGCCCCCTCGTCTAATGTATTGCCTAAGTTTTTTGATTTAGCTTGTCTTTTGCCTTTTTTATACTATGACTGAGAAGTTGAAGGGGTGTCTTCTGATGTGTCAGTATTAACGTCAGAAAGATCTATATCTAAGGAGCCAAAACTCACATTTTTCTTGTACTTGTGGGTTCCATGCCAAGATGTTATTCTTTGTCTCTGTTTAGGCTTAGGAGTATCAGACTGCTAGCGCCCCCACTCATACACCTGGTCGTGATTATAATCAAATAGATCTCGTTGGAATTTGCTTTGTTTAATTTGCATAACAGCTTCCTCTGCTTTACTGACATTTTCATGTGTCAGCTGAAGATCTTGATAATAAGAAGTAATATCTCTATAAGCTTGCATCTGGGTCTCCATTTGTGTAATATCTATTGCAATGTCCTCCAGTTTTGTCAAATCTTTGCAAGACGGACCCGAGCAGCACTTTTGAAACACGCAGCGGCAATCTCTCATGTGAATGACACTGCGTCTTCCTAATAGCATGCAGTGATGAACAAAAACAAAACTCCTGCCCGTCTGAGCACTTACTAATACAGGTGTGGTTCCCTCACCAACACCTTTGTAGAAAAGTGGAGTTGGTGTAGCATAAACTGGCCTCCTCCAGTGTAAAGCTTCTCCAGCCAAATGTTAAGACTAGAGTTGCAGCCACACCTAGTCAGCTGACCTGCTGACTTTAAATAGGTAAATCCTGATGTGGAACATGGGGAGTAAGCACCCACCCAACACTTTGCTTACTCCCAATGAAAAGCTGTCTTGGAATGGCTAAACGTGTGTCAATTGCCTGATGCCATTGACACATATCTAATCGACCTTACCTTGGTGACATGTTTCTGAGCTCCTCCAAGTATATGTCCAGAACCTGATATATTAGCTTCTTTTCTGTACCAGTATTAGTCATAGTCTTATATGAAGGAATTAGAGTATTTATATGTTAGTACATAGGCAGCTGTAATGAATTAGTTACATTTTTATTTACAGGGAAAGTATTATACTACCCATATTTTTTCACATAACTTATACGGTAATAGTTATTGTACAGAGGATAAAATATTATTATAGGAGTTATATTCTTGTACATAAGAGGTAGTGTTTTATAAGTTATATTCTGGTCTGTGTCTTGCAGTATTATAGTAGATTTATTCTTGTCTATATGGAAAGTATTATACTAGTTATTTGTTTGTAAATTTGGATCAGTACTAATAACTTTGTTCTTTACATGGAAGGCAGCAGTACACTAGTTCTACCTATGGATAGTATTGTTTTCTTATACAGGACACAGTAATATAATAGTTGTATCTCTTGTACATAAGAGATAATTTAATAGTAGTTATGTTATTGTAGAGTATTGTAGAGTATTGTAGTAGTTATATTTTGTACTTAGAGGGCAGTATTATTTTAGTTATATTCTAGTACTATGAAAGTAATTATATTTTTGTCAGAGGACGCAATATGAAAGTATATATTTGTACATAAATAACAGTGTTACAGTAATTAAATTCTTCATTCAGTACCATTCAATACCCTATGCTGGCTGGTTGTCTGGTGTCGCAAGGCAGGGTTTGATACACAGCTTAATAATTCCTGAAGTTTTAATTTATGATTTCAACATGGTGGCCTCCATTTCTTGCAGGGTGAGGATCACACGTTCAGTAAGTATCTACCTGTCTGGCTTGTTCAGCATTTATACATTCAGCAAGTATTGTGTCTGTGTGTTTCGTCTCATGGCAGGGTTCATAGTACAGCTTGTTATTCAGTATTTTTAGCATCTCGGAATTTGCTATGGCAACAGAAAAAAAAATTAAAGATTCCTTTAGAAAACCAAGCATCTCGCTGCTTTTGTTTTCTTGTCATTGAATAGATTAAATATTCACCTTCCTCCACCTTCGTTATTTGTTCATGTAGCAAAAGAATAATATAATAATATAATGCTACAATTTACTGCAACAATGTAAGAGATTAAAAATGAAAAAATATAGAGCGATTCCACTTGAAGCAAATGCAAATAATTTCGCTCATATTTTCTGGATGCTCTGTAAAAGAGCATGAGATCTAGAAATTGTAATATTTAAATAGTAGACCCATAGATCAGAACCATTTACCATTTCACTGAATTTCTGCTCGTACTATCAGACAACTTTAGCAAGTGATGTTGAAACTAATTCAATGGGAAACTAATAGCTGTAATAGAGAGAACCTGTGGGAAAGAAGACCATTTTCCTTAAAAACATCATTATGTAATAGATGGCTATTGCAAAATAGGTTAGTTGACTTACAATCTATGGGTTCCATCTGAAAAGTTGATTTCGAGGTAGGTTTAAATGATGATCACATGAGGGTTTAGATTCGCTGTAAACAGTGATAAATAACCAGAAGTTAAAAAAGTTGAAAATGGTAGCTAGGAGGCTCCCTAGAAATTTTCCCATTAAAATAGTATTTAACTATTCGATGGATATTGATACTTCAGGTGATTATTACATGAAGATCTGTTAGAACCATCTGAAAACTTCCAGAAATTGATCTTGAATCTTAAAGGGGTTGTCTCGCTACAATGATGCGGTTTTAATTAAAAGATCTTTAAAAAACAAGCAGCTTTGCAATATATGTTCATTACAAATGTCCTACTGATTTTGAGTTATCCCTGATAGTAGGAGTGCATCAGCTCCTCAAGTCCCTATAGCAGCCGACCTGTTGATTTTTCTCTCATTGGCTGCCAGTGCTGGTGACTCATCAGCTTCTTAATACAGGTCAGAGCACAGAGCCCCTCCTGCACAGTATGAGGACACTTGTTATGAGGGCACTTGTGATGCTTCTGTAGGGGAGGGGGAGGGCTCTGGTTTCTGTGTCTGTGTAGCTGTGATACCTGGATTAACCCTGTGTGTGCCTGCTCCCTCCTGCTCTCTACACAGATTGAGGAGAGCAGAGGTGTGGCTGATCTGTGGTCAGTACGATGTGACAGCAGTGACGTGTGTTACTATAATCCTGATGTGTCTGTGGAGCTTTGACTATACTAACAGAACAGATCAGGGAGGCATGTGAACAGTTCATATCCCTCCCTGCTCTGCTGTATTAGTGACACATGTTATTATAGTAACACACTTCACAGCTGCCCTGTGTCTGTTCTGATGGGAGGACAGGGTTCGTTTGTTGTTGCTTGAGATGTCCGTGGAGATTTGTATGCTAAGCAGAGGGTATAGGAACCTTTACATTCCCCCTGCTCTGCTATTAGCATACACAGCTTCACAGACCTCATGGTTCATAGCCACTCATAGATCAACCCTCTCCCTGCTGTCTCCTGACTCTGTGGAGAGGAGCAGCAAGAGCTCGGCACAGCAGCAGCACAGTGCAGCTGATTCAGCAGTGAGCAGCCTGCAGCAGATCTAGGCAGGCACACACAGGGTTAACTCTGGCAGCAAACCCCCTTGCCCTCCCCCTGCTGTATAGAAGTTATTGCAGTCAGAGGAGGAGAGCAATCTGTGTACTGAGGGGAGAGGGGAAGGGGGAGGAGAAGATGCAGACAAGAAGCATGCCCCTGAATTCAAAAATCCTATGCTGCCAGACACACTGAGGTAGGCTGAAGCCTGTAGTGAGACAACTCCTTTAAGGAAACTGCAAATAACTGAGTTATGTTTGCATGCAGCATAGACCCACATATCTATGGGCCCTATCAAACCTTTTGAAAATTAGTTCATAAATGATAAATTGTATTTGAAATTACCCCAGATGCACAATTATGGAAGAGCACATAAAGGGTGTATGAGAGGTCCTTTAAGGCCTCCTATTGATATATAAGATTGTTTCTGCAGCTCCAGTTGATCCTCGTATTAAACATCTATGTGCATCTTCTGGAATATACAGCAGTATTTCTTGAAGTGAGCAGGTGAAGTTACTGATCGTCTTATAGGTATAAATAACTACTTAGCAGAAGATTAAAGGATGAAAAAGCAGTTATAATGGGGGTCAATTGCAGTTAAGATGCCTGAAAGGTTTTTGCCTAAAGCCATGCTAAATGTTATATAAACCCATGGCTATAGCTTTTGGAGTATGTGCACTGGTAGATTGCCTACAAAACATTTTGTCTTGGCATTTTATTTAGTCTTGGAGCTACAACACAAACATGAATCTTTGCCTTAGCTGAAGGAAAGCCTAACTAGGGGGAAACTTTTTTTGACTGGTGCTTTATACACCATTCTTACACTGTAGTCTGGTGAACTAAGATGCAACAAATTCATTAAGCAGTGCAAACTGTAAAATGTCACATCTGTGGCTGTCTGCATTACAAATGGAACTCGTTGGCAGCTACGAGATGACATCTATTACTGCTATAGTTTGTGCCACTCTCTGTTGTAAACTAGAGTAGATGTATTGGAAAAAGGAGCATAAAATAGTTAAAAACTTACATGTTTTTGTGCAAATGAGGCTTGTGCAAAAAATTTTGACTATTGTTCTCCAGAAAACTGGTGTTCATTAGGAAAAAAAAAAACCTTTCTGACTAAAACAACTATAGCCAGGATGTGCCATAAGAGAATATTCAGCAGGGATCTTCAAGTTGAGGACTAGGGGGAACAGATGATTGGTTTGTTTGGTTGGGCACAGCAAGTCCACACTTATCAATGTTGTTACACATGGTTTCAAAAAGTCACCATATTTGCACAAAAATTAGGTAATTTTCTTAGGAATCTACCAGTTTTTAAAGATGCTAAGAAAAATAGGTAGGATTTATTAATATTAAAACCAGAAATGGTACAATACCTGTTCACTGAATGCATAGATTTCTTTTTCTGACTTTAGGACAGTCCAAAATGTGCTAAATGTATTAAAAGATATGCACCTTATAATATATTTTGTTGAGTCCACTTCAACAAACACTTTTTTCTCTCTTTTAGACTGGCCACAGCCTCCTAGTCACTAATATGTCACATATTCGCTAATTTGGCTAAAGAGTACACTGCTTTTGTTGCCTCCTAATGTTGCATTGCCTACTTCTTTATTTCCTCCATGCTTATCTAAATTTTCTCTTTAGCCTTTTTTTTTAATATAAAGAGCGTCCATGAATCACATGCCTTAATCAGGACCATGAGATTTATAACATGAACCTGATCTGTTCTTTATAAAGATAACAGATTATCTCGTTTACAAGCGAACGTCTGGTTCAAGACTCCAGATTTAGAGGCCCTGGCTGATTATTTAAAATGTATTAACGCCAATAAAATATTTAGGCTTTAAACAACAAATTTAAGCAGGAAAATTGCATTTTATTTATTAATGTCGGTCGCAGGGAGAGTTGTCGGAGTCCTGTTAAGGCGCGTGATGGCGGTGATATAGCTTGATATAGTAATTACTAAGATATTCTGCTGAATTATTTATGATGCCGAGCTGGCATCAAAATTGCTTTCTTTCTACTTTTGAACTTATGAATCTTTTACGCAAGATGTGAGCTTGTGTTTTATCTAAACTGGTCTGTATGGGAATTATAAGACATGAGCTGCTATCGGTCTACATGTGACCCATAGTGAGAGCGCTTCTCATTGAAAGGTTTATATTAAAAATGCAATCTCATATATCATGTATAAATACCCGTATTACAACAGAACAGACCATGCTTGGCTATTAGTGGATTTATAGGGTCCCTTAACTTGGCCCATTACTATTACATTTTATTGGTGAGCTCCCCCCACTGAAAATTGGAACATTTATGGATGCATTACATAGGATGTGGAGGTAGTAGTCACACCCAGGCCTCAACCGTGGATATGTTCATTGGCTCCTTTGTCACATGGAGAAACCAGTATTGTAAAGTGGCAAATGGTGGGTGTAGCAGATTATGCATTGATAGGAAGATTTTTATTCCTGATTCCAAAGTTGCTATCATACTGGGTTCAGGTACTTTATATGGCTACATAAGTATTAATATTATTTACTAATAAGTGTTATCTAAGTCTTTCTTAAAACCATTAACTGTTCCTGCTGTGACCTGCTCCTCAGACAGGCTATTCCACAGATTTATAGTTCTCATAGTGAAGACGGCTTTTCTCTTTTCCAAAAGGTGATTTGAGGGAGGGGAAACTTAAACCGGGGGAGTTACGGGCAAAGGGGTTGAGGGGGTTTGGATGTAAAACATCACCCCTGAGGGGTTGGTGTATAGCATGTAGTGTTCAGTTGAATGCCCTTAGGGCTATGTTGCAGCCTGTTTGATTCGGGTCTGGGGTGTGGGCCTGTGAGGGGGAGTGTTTTTGGGTTTAAAATTTGGGGGGGAAAAGGGCCCAAAACAGCAGAAACCTTTTCTGATTACCCACTTGGTTTTTTTTTGGAAAACCCCCCATAAAAATTAATTTGGGACACCCACAAATGCCGTCTGTCATTTTTTCAGGGTTGGATCGAAAGTTTGTGAGAGAACCTTTGGCACTAGATTTTGGGGCTTTTTTGGGAACACCCCTTTAAGTATGTTATAAATTATTGCAAATCCACAGTTTAAAGGTGTTTTTTACTTGTTTTTTGGGGATTTTAAAATGGTAAAGATGTACATTTTTATGTAAAAAATTTAAACGATAAATAATATGTATTATTTACTGGGCTTTGGGGTTTTAAAAAGGGAGCATGTGAAGCTAACCCTCTCTTGGGTTATTGTAAAATTCGCACTAAATTTAAAAAGGACCCCTGTCCCGTTTTTAGGGGAAATAAAAAGGGTTTTTAAAAGGGTTTAAAAAATAAAAAAAATTTTTTAAATGGGTTTTAAATGAAGACTTTTAACCCGGGTTTTTTCCGATTCCCCCTTCAGTTTTTTCAAAAGGGGGCATTTTGTGATTTTTTTTAAACCTGTATAGCAGGGTGACTCAGCGGGAACATTCCCAAGCCTTTCCCCCAAGTGTGCTATTTTTGTAAAAAAAAAGGTTATTTTTTAAAAAGAGCTGTAAATTTAATTTAAATTTGGGGTGAGTGGTTGCTTTACAGAGGACGGAGTAAAATGACAGCACCTGGGGTTAAAACAACTGGGTTAAAAAAGTGAGTTGTGTGATTTTAAGCGGGAAGAGAGGGACAGTAGTGCCGGGAAAGGTGGGGGAAAATTTTACTAATGTACCCCAAAAGGACCCAGGGCTTAGTCGTGGGGGTATCCCTTGGGGGATGGGCTATACACTATAGATAAAATAAAGTAGAGAAAAACCCAAAAGTGGTACAAAAATTTTTTAGTAATGAAAAATTGGGGGAAAATGTTTAGTTTTTAATTTGAAAAGTTTCCCAATAAATTTTAAATTTGGGGTTTTAAAACCCCCCTTTTAAAGAGTATATATCCCCAAGAAGTTTAAAGGACCACTCCTTTTTTTTTCCCCCTTTAAAATTTTTTTAAAAATTTGGGGCTTTAGGTAAAAAGAAAGGGTGGAAATTTTTGCTTATCTGCGGAAATGAATAAAAAAGGTTCTTTTCACTGCTTTCATTTACTTATGTGACCTGCCCCCTTCTGAATAGCTAAAAATTTCATCATGGTTTTTGGGGGGCCCCGGAAAGTGAATTTCTTGCATTTTTTGGGAGGTTAAAAGTTAGTTTAAATTAAAATGACAGAGTGCAGGTAAATGTGACCTAACAAAAAAATTTTTGCATCACCCTAAAAATTTCCCTTTTGGAAAAAAAATTACTGGCACTAGTGTCCCTAAAAGCAACTTCTAATAAACTGGAGTGGTCTTTTATGTGCCCTGTGTTAGAGCTTTAACTATTTAAAACAAATTGTACCTCATGGAGAAAAGGAAACTTTTTGGGGGGAAGGGGGGGTTGCCAGAAGTTGGTGTATTTTCAGCCAGAGACCCGTTTAAAATTAGTTTTAATGCCCCCATACCCGGGTTTTAAGGGGGCTTTACAGGGCGTTTCCCCCGGCATTTTTGTAATGTGCCGATCTTGGTGGGCATGCGGGAGGCGGGGTGGTAGAACTTTAGGGAAGGTATGATTTATAGTTGGGCCCCGACAATTCCATGCGCATTATGGGGAAAAGGAAAAACCCCTTTCCCCGGGGGTTTTACCTGACCCAAAAATTTTTGTCATATTAGCGCTAGAATTGGCTGTTTTAATGACGCAGAAGAGGCGGGTTCAAAAAATCGGCCCCTTTTACCTACAATTTTATGGTTTTAACGCCCAAAATTCAATTTGGTCCCCTTGTTTTAACCCTTTGGGGGCTGGGACTTTAAAAAAGGGGAAACTTTGGGGGGCCCTTTTGGAAAATCATTTGGGCCCCGGATAGGGTGATAATTGCCTGACTTGCTTTTAGCTTTCATGTATGTAATGACCCTTTACCCTTTTTAATTTGGGTTTGGTTTCTCCATGTAAAGGAGGGGGTTTAAGGTTTTCATAACTGGAATTTAACTTTAATGACCGTCCCTTAAACACCCCCTATGTAATTTAAAACCCTTTTGAGTAAGTTTTGCCAACCCCTTACCCCGGTTCTAAACGGGCATGAATGAAAGGGGATTTTCCCTCCATTGAAAAAGGGAAAGCGGGGATAAATTACCGCTTCCCCCCGCTTTTTGGGGCCCTTTATATATAAGGGCATTTTAAATTTTCTTTTTTAAATCCCTTTTGCTTTTTTTTTTTTTTACATTAATTTTTTTTTGAAGCTTCAGAAGCAATTACTGTACTATTTTTCAGAGTTATGGTCACAAGTTAAATTTTTAAACTTCCAGTTGTCATCCTGGAATAAAGTAATAGCTTTTTATAACTTGAAAAAAAAGGGCCCCCCTGATTCTTAAAGGGGGTTTCAAATTTTGGGTTAAAAGCGGGCGCCAAAGTGAAAAACAACCCTTTTCCGGGAAATAAATTTGGCTTAAAAACCAGAGATGTTTTTAACACAAAATGTTTATTTTTTTCCCCTTTATGTAGAGTTTAAAGGGCCTTCATTAGAGTGATTATTCCTTTCATTAAAAGCTTTGGGTTTTATCAAAATTTATCCCCAAAATTGGTCCCAGGTTAAAAATTTGACCATAAACCCAAGGGGTTTGGTTTTTAATACAGGGGCCCCAAGTTTACTAAAACAAATTTATTTTAGAGGGCCATTGATGAATGATTTACTTTCAAAATTTTGGGACAAAAAACATGAAATTTTGATCCCAAGCCCCCTTTGTTAAAAATTTTGGTTTTTTTTGGATTTTTTTACCCGGGAGTTTTTGGGAAAACCTTTTAAAAAAAAAAGAAAAAGTTAAACCAAAAAGGGGGCCCTTGGTCTTATACAGCCGGGAAAAAATTTTTCTACAAAATTCCCAAAAATTAAACTTTTATTTTGTGCAAAAAAAAAATTTTTTTAAAAATTAAAATTTTTTAATTTTTTAAAATAAAAATGAATTAAATTTTTTTTTAAAACCCCTAAAACCCCTTCCCCTTTAAAAAAGCTAAAAAAATTAAACCTTTTTAAAATAAAATTTTTTTTTTTAAAGGGCCATTTTTTTCAATTTTTTAACTTTCTTGCCACCAAAATTTTTATTTTTTTTTTTTTTGGCCTTTTAAATATTTGGTTTGGCCGTTTAAATTCCTTTTATTTTTTAATTTTTAAAGCCCAAAATTAAAATTCAGGGACCCCTCAAAAAAAACCAAACCCCCCCAAGAGGTTTTAAAAGGGTTCATCATTTCAGAAACTCCCCAAACAATTTCCAAAGCCATAAAAAGGTTTTTCCCCAATCAAAATTTGATCCCAAACCCTTTTGAGTGGGGGCGGGGAAGGTGGGTTTTTTAAAACCCAGTTTTGGGTTTTCCCCGGGTTAAATTTTACAGTTTTTTGGGTTTTTTAACTTTTTTTGGGCCCAAAGGTTTTTTTTTTTTTTGTTGAATTTGTTTTCCTTTCCCCTTTTTTTTTAAAAACGGGCCCCCCCAAATTCCCCTTTTTTCTTCTTTTAAAAAATTCTTTTAATTTCTCACCCAAAAAAATTTCCCCCACCATTTTCAATTAATTTAAAAATAAAAATAATTTTTTTTTATTTGATAGAAATTTGCTATATTTACTGGTACTGCCACCGGCAATTTCTTTCTTTCTTACATGTTTTTTTATCTTTGTCTGATGTATTATTTGTAGTTTTTTTTCCCGTTTGTTGAACTATATTTTTAAAATTTTTTAATGCAGATTTGTATTTGTTACATTAATACAGAATTATTTCTTTTATTTATCCATGGATGCTTTCCTTTTGAACTATGCCATTTTTTATTTTTGGGTTTGCATAATGTAAGACAAATACAATAACACAAAAAAACACACTGATACGGAAGGAGTTTGGGGACTTAAACCACAAAAGCTTTGCAATTAAAAGGGAAAAAAGGGAGGAAAAAGGACAAAAGTCGGAGATGTTTATATTTAATGGTGGAGTGGGGAAGGGTTTGCTGTAAACTGAAAGGGGCTTTTTCACAGGCTTTTTTTGGGCCCTTTTTGGGGATCCGTTTTTGGTTGTGAAAAGCGATCCGAAAGGGAAAACTAAAAAACGCAACATTTGATACTTTTTTTTGGGGTCAGTTTTGTATATTTTTGACTTGCTTTTTTCCCTTTTCCGCTTTCCAGAAAATTTTTTTTAGGAGACAGAAAGACAGATCCCTCTCTTTTCCCTCTGCTTCCTCTCCCCCTTCTTTCCTCCCTCCCCCCGCCGCCCCAACCCAAAGCGATCCCCCGCCCCCCTCACCCCCCTGAGCCCCTCAACCCCACCCATCCTACCCTTTCCCCCGGGCAGACCCCCCACCACATCCATCCATCCTTCTTGTTTAGAAACCCTCCCCTCATCCCCTTGAGCCGGCGGTCACCACCAAAGCCCTTTTCCCGCCGCCCCCTCACCCCCGTGCCCCCCCAGCCCCCGCTCCGCCGACCCCCCGTCCACCCCCCCCAAATGCGTTTTTGGAAACCCGCTTTCAGGATGAAACCGATGAAACGTACCCGGGTGTAGAGGCTTTTGGACGGTCCAAAAAGGCACTCCTTTTTCCCCTATGGGCTTTCCCTTTGGGAAAAAGGCAAAAAGATTTGACTTGTCAATTTTTAAAGGGAAATGAAAAAAAGAGCAGTGCGGGAAAGGGGCCCTCAAAAGCGATCCGATCCCCCTTTTGGAACGGGATGGCTTTTCCCATTAAATGCATTGTTAAACACATGACAATTTTAGACCGTTTTGCGGAGGAAAAAGGGTTTAAACAAAAATTTGTGTAAAACAACCCCTAAAAAAAAAATGGTGCTCCCCTTTGCTTTTAGCTTGCAGTGGGGTTGTGTTTTTTTATGGTCCAGTTTTGGGGGTTTTTTTCAGTATCCCAGGAATTCTGTCAGCCCCCACATCGGTGTAATAAACTTGAAAAAAAGAAAAAATTTCCTCCCACCATCTATTAAAAAAAATATAAACAAATTTTTGGCCCATTTTAAAAGAATTTTGGTTTGGTTTTTTTAAATTAAGTTTTTTTGATAGAAAACAACTTGTTGGACCATATTGTGTTTACGGGAATTGTTTTCCCAAAGGGATCAATTGAAGAAATTTTTATCCATCACCCCTTTTTTTTAAAACATTGTAAAAAATTTCTTTTTAAAATGGGGGGAAAAAAAGGTTTTAAATTAAAATTTTCTAATAAAAAAATTTTTAAAAAAGTTTAAATGATATCCCCTTGTCCCCCGATGGGTTAAAATCCTTTTAAAAAGCTTTTTTTTTTTGGGGACGGGGGACAAACCTTTTATAAACCCTTTTTAACAAAATTTCTATACATTTTTTTTGGGAAAACCTCCTTCTGATTTTTGGGGGGCCCTTTATTTTGTTTGGGAAACCCCCTTTGGGCCCAGGATTTTGCCAAAAATTTTAGGGGAATTTGTATTTCCAAATTAAAAAAGAGGGGCAAAAATTTTTTTTAAAGGGTTTTAGGGGTATTTTTTTATTTGGAAAGGGGTAAAAAGGTCAAAGAAGAATTTTTCCAATTCCCCGGGGCCCTTTTAGGTTCCCCAGGGGTGTGTTTATTTTACCCTTTGGGGGGCCCAAGTTTTAGGGGAAAGGAAAAGGGAATTTTAAATAAATGATTTTATTAGGGATTTAGATTTTTCAAAAAGGTGCAAAACCCTTTAAAAAAAAGATCACATTTTGGTTCATTTTTTTTAAAGGGGTGATTGGAAATTAAAACCCAATGTAGAAAAAATTTTAGTGGGGTTTGGGGGGAAAAAAAGTTTTTTTTTTAATAATTTGAATTTTACCAAAATTTGTTTTTTATGGGTTGGGAAACAAATTAAAAAAATTTTGAAGAACCCAAGGGTTGGTTTAAATTTTGGGAGAAAGGGGTTTTTTGGGGAAGGCCCAGGGGTTTAAAAGGGGGGGGGAACCCTATTTTTTTGGAAGGCTTTTTGGGGAAATGGGGAATGCCAAAAAAAGGGCCCCCCTAAAAAAAAAAGGGGGTTTTTTAATTCCCCAAAAACCAAAATTTTCTTTATATTAGTGTATTTGGGGGCCGGGTTTAAATTTTTTTTACCATTCAAAAAAAAATGGGGGGGGAAAAAAGTCTAGGTTTCCCCCTTTTCCCAGGTTTATGCTTTTTAATTTTTAAATTGGGTGCAATGTTGGATACTGTTGTCCAACTTCATGCCAACTATTGGTTGCCATACCCTGTGACAATATTTTTATCAAAATGCTAATGCAATTTTATGTGGCATCTCATGCCACGTCCACTATCTGGTAATCCACATTCGTTGTCTGACAAGACATACCCCATACATAATAAATGTGCTTCAAGGCATGTATGCCATTGGTGGAACAGATACCATAGCTATCTATGGGAGTTGAAACCTTTTGGTCTAATGTTCTGTCTACTATATCCAGGGCTGAGAAAAGGGCTAGGTAGGTTAAACAGCTATGTAGGGTATAACTGCTTTCTCTTTCTCGCAGAAGCAAATATACAGTATGTACCAGTTATGGAGCTGTATGGGGCTTTGTAGACCGTAGATTCCCCTGCCTTTCTACTGTTTATTGGATTGTATAAGGGAGACTGTGACAAAAATATGGTTCTCACTCTCATTAAGTTGGGTGTTGGAGACCAAAGGCTCCCTAAAAGTGTTCTTGCATACGGACTCTCTCATGTCTGATTCTGCTACAGCCTCTAAGTACCATCATTTATTTGTATATAAATCTGAGGTCCTGCTGTCCCTACTCACTGATCATTCAGTTGGGGTTTCTAGATGGTAGTGCTCTGTGTTTAACTACTGATCAGATGTTTGTAGGTTTCATCATCTTAGATGGTATGATAATGAGATGAAGAGGTTGGTATTAGTAAGAAAATGTATATCAGAGGATTACTTGCCCAAGGCACTGTATATGAAAAAGGAATAACAGCTGAGGTGCTGTATATTGGGATGACTGATTACTACAGTTAGAGCTACTAATTTACTAGGGTATTTTATCTTTGGTTTCTCTGTAGCTGGAGCACTGCATATGGGGGTACTCTCTTGCAGGCACACTGTACAGTATATGGGGCAGTTAATAGATGGGTCCCATTTTATGGTGGGGCTCTTTTGGGCAGGTGCATCGCTAGGCAGCTTTATCTTGGGCACAAGCCCCGGATATACAGGAGAGGGCTGGAATTTGGTCAAGGGTGGTGGTATTTACGGGAGCTGCGGGTTTGCCCACAGGGGGGTGGTGTTTTAACTGGGGGGTGCTGGTGTACGGGGGGGTGGGTGTATACTGGGAGCGGCGGGTGTCCAGGATGGTGGGTTTACGGGGAAGCTGCGGGTTTTGTACAGGGTGGGGGTTTTTGGGGCTGCGGGTTGTCACGGGGGGTTGGTAAATAGGGGGAGTGTTTGGCGTCACAGGGTGGTGGTTTTATCGGGGAGTGCTGGTGTCACGGGGGGGTGGTTTTAAAAGGGGGGGTGGGGTGTCACGGGGTTTGGGGGGTATTTACGGGAGGCTGGGGTTTTAAAACAGGGGGGGTGGTAGAAAGGGGAAAGTGTTTGTGTAAATAGGGGGGTTTGGTGTATATTTGGGAGTGTGGTGTACGGGTGGTGGTATTACTGGGAAGTTTGTTGGATGTCAAGGGTGGTGGTTTTATCTGGGAGCTGTGGGGGTCACAGGGGGGTTTGGTATGTATGGGAGTGCGGGTGTCACAGGGTGGGGGTTTTACTGGGAGCGGGCTGGTGTCACAGGGGGGGGTGGTGTATAGGGTTGCTGTGGTGTCACGGGTTTGGTGGTGTATACTGGGAGCTGCTGGTGCCCACAGGGTGGGGGTATATACTGGGAGCGCGGGTTGTCACAGGGTGGTGGAAAGAAACTGGGAGCTGCTGGTGTCCAGGGGGGTGGTTTTACGGGGAGCTGCTGGTGTCCCCAAGGGTGGTGGTATATAGGGGGAGTGCGGGTCAGTGTAACGGGGGTGGAGGTCTCACTGAAGATTTTCTATTTAAAAGCGGGTTTTTCAAAGGGGGTTTTATAAGGTGACAATGATATGCGGGGGGACCCAAATTTTTTAAAAACTGTAAACTTTTGGGGTTTCCCCTTTTACCTACAAAAAATGAAAGTATACAGTTATTTTGATTAGCTCAGTAATGGGTCTGCATTGTATATCTGCCCCCATAGAGTTTTTAACTGTGGATATTACAGCTACCAAATAGGGGGGCATAATAAAAATTCCCGAGAGGCATTTAAAATATGTTACGGGGGGGGGGAATTTATGTCTACCTGGGGGACAATATTTAAAGTATTTCGTGCTTATATTTTAATTCCCCTGGGGGGAAATTAATACGACTTCCTGGGGGCATTAAAAAAAACATCCGGGAACTTTGGTTTACGTAAAATTTTGCAAAAAATTTGGGTGACCGAAACCTATTTTTTAATTATAAAAATATATGCAGCAGCTACAATTGGCCGGAAAAAAAACTTTTTAAAAAAATGCTATACTGAGCAAAACGTAACACAGTGGGCCCGGGCCCCGGATGTTTTGGGACCCTAGCAACTCCCTTGCTTTTGGGTGCAATTTGCTTGTCTACCTACTGCACCAGAGCACCTTGACTAACTCCATCATCCACCACAATCTAATCACTTTTTAGATCTTTTTTTTAAATTACCTGAAGCTTATAAGGTTGATCTTATAACATCTTTGATGGTTCCTGTTCTCTGTCTGCTATGGATATTAGTCATTAGAGCAGCATTTTGTAATATACTCTCACAAATACATACTAAAAAGGGATCAATTTCCAAGTTTTAAATTCACTTTAAGCTGGCTAATAATATTTGAACAATTCTGACTCTAATGTGATCTCTGCCAGCAGTTTTAAAAGTAAGTATATTTTATACATTTTTATCCAGCTTAAAATCTAAATTGTGTGGTTTAGAATACCCAATTGAGAAAAACATCTTAGAGGTGCTGAGTCCTGTTTAGCAAGCTGTCACCGGAGTCAGACACATAATTCACCAGTATTTCTGAGATTTAGGACCCATCGAACGTTAACACTTATTCAGATCACGATCAAATCCCCAGAATCCAGCAGTCTGTGGAGAAAGACTGTAAAAAAGCAGAAAGTTTTTCCTGCATAAGATATTTTTTTCTTTTTTTTAATATCAGGGTTTTGGGGCCGTAAATAAGGGGTGTTTAGAAAATTTCCTGCCCATCTAAGGTAGTTTTAAGTTCGGGTTTGTAACAAAGCAGATTACCCTTTCTTAAGGGGATTCTCGGGCCATTATATCAAAATTTAATTTTTATATATAGGAGGTATCACTTTTACCCAGAGTTTTCTGTTTAACAAGCAATCATGGAATAGATTTTTCCTTCCCTTGTGCATATCCTTGCATTTATCCATGTTAAACCTCTTGCATTACACGCCCGGCCCCAACCCTTTCCCAAACCATTTTTGTTTGATTACTTTACGAATTTTTTTTATCTGCAAAGATTGATATTTATGTGCAATCCATGTTTAAGGTCACAAATTAATATTTACCCTTTCCCCACCCGGGCGTATGGGAACTCCCCGGGTGGTAAGGGGGGTTGCAGCACCCCGGGGTTTGCTGTAATTTTGGGAAAAACTCGGGGGGTTTTTAAACGCTGGTGGTCATCCAATGCCTCACCCTGATCCACTCTAGAACTAACCTCCTATAGAAGATTAGTTTTTTTGGACCCATCTTCATAAAAATCAAGTTGTTTTCTATATTTTCGTGAGATACTCCCGGGTAGCACTCTTAGAAAACCTTTAAATAATTTACCTACGACAGGGTTAAACTTACTCGTCTATGGTTTTCCCGGATCACTTTTTGACCCCCTTTTTGAATTTTGGGACCACATTGCTGTGCGCCAATCCTTTGGGAATACCCCCTTATTTGACATCCATAAATATTAAGAATAGGGGCCTGTCTATGACATTACTTATTTTATTAGGGCATGGGGTGTATACCATAGGGCCCGGTGATTGTCTGTTTTAATCTTCTTTAAGGTGGGGGGTCACTTCTTTCCCTTTGACAAGAAACCCTTTTGTTGAATTTTTTCCTCAGTAAATAGGTGGGAAAAATTGTTCAGTTGGTTTTTTCTCCCCTTTTGCCTTTTACATACCTCCCCCACTACTTTTCAAGGGGCCGCATTTTCAGTTAAACTGGTTTTCTATTTACTATTTAAAAAATTTTTGTCATTTTTTTACTCTCTTGGCAACTGTTTTTTTTTCTCCTTTCCTGTATCCTTCTTCCCCCAATTTTTGGCTTTAAAAAGTTTTCTAGAAAGACAACACCTCCCTTTAACAATCTTTTAAAAAAAACGTAACCCGTAAGTTAATAGCCCAATCATAGGGTCATCCCCCCTACTCGTTTTCCCCCCCTATGAATATTTTTCTTAACAATAAAAAATTCTAGTTTTTTTAATTTTTTTTGGTAACTCCTGGGGATGGTCAGATGCAAATTAAAAGGGGTTTTTTTTTATTCTTTTAACCCTGTCCTATTTAAATATTACCCAAAATCCCCCCCTCCACTCCACCCCCTGATTTATTACTAATTCCCAGCTCTTTATCTTCACTATTTTGCATTCTATATGTGTAGTTACCCTTCTTCCTCAATTCCTAGTTGAAATACTCCTCCAACTTCCTGGCCATTTTGTCTCCCAATACAGCTGCACTTTCTCTTTTAGGGGCACCCCTCCAGAAAAGCCTTTTTGGGTAAGACAAAAGTAGATCTCCTCCCCAAAACTTTTCCTACACAAATTTTTTTAGCCAATTATTTCCTCCTTAATCTCCCACTGTATTATAGTAGTTATATTCTTGTGCATTAGGAGCAGTACTAAAGTATCTATAGTCTTATACATAGGGGGAACTATTATAGCAGTTTTATTCCTGAACATATAGTATTTATAGTTTTTTTTAGTTTTGTACATGCAACTGTATTATAGAAGTTATATTCTTGCACTTAGGGGACACTATTAAAGCACTTCTATTCTTGTACATAGTGGACAGTAGTAAATGTTATATTCTTTACATAGGAGGGAGTAATAGGGTTTTTTATTCTTTATATAGGGGCAGTATTATGTGTTATATTCTTTTTACATAGGAGGCAGTATTATAGTGTTATATTCTTGTATGTAGGGCATGTTACAGATTATATTTTGTACATTGAAGCATATTATAGTAGTTTTATTCTTGTACATAGTGGACAGTATTATAGTAGTTATATTCTTATACATAAGAGGCAGTATTATAGTGTTTATAATCCTTTACATACAGTTGTATTATATCAGTTATATTCTTGTACATAGGGGCAGTATAATACTAGTTATATTTGTGTAGACAGGGGACAGTATTATAGCTCTTGTTTTCTTGTACATAAGAGAGTAATAATAGTTATATTTTTGTATATTTGGAGTTCTATTATAGCAGTTATATAATCGTATGTAGGAGGCATTATAAAGTATATTCTTGTACATAGGAGGCATTATATAGTAGTTATATTCTTGCACATGGGGGTGTTGTAGTAGCCATACCATTGTAGATGACAGGCAATATTATATTAACTACTTTCTGTAGAATCTTGCATAAAATGTGTGGTGTATGGCTCTTGTGTAATATAAGCAATATTCTCCAAAGACCAGATTTCTATATTTTACGGTTTTGATTTTCTCCAAAAATATTTCTTAGGTATTCTCCTGTGTCCAACCCTGCAATTTTGGAGAGTGATGTTTGATAGTTTTCAGCCTGAAATTTTTTCTCTCCCTTTTTAGGTAAATTATAGGTGCAGGGGACAAAATTTATGTTTCTATAACACAAAGAATAAGACATTAAATATGTTATTATCAAAACCTTGAGACTTGTACAATGAGTTTCCCTTATCAATTGTAGGGAACAATGCTGTATTCTTCTAACTTTATTATCATGAGGAGTCCCCTAAAAAGATTATTAACTTTTGTGAATCCCCTACTGCAATTCACCCTCAGACGAGCTTGGTGTAGGGTTGAGAAAAGAAAGTTATAATTATTCCTTTGCACTATATTTTTATTGAGATTTGTTGACTGCTATGCCTGCCTCTTCTAATTATGTATAATTAAGTTGGCGTGAACCCCACTATAAAAGTTACAGTTCTTGATGTTGCTTTCTTCAGGTGGGACCTGTGACCAGGTTACAAGGAAAACCAGGATTCTTCATAACAGGGAATGTGACACAGTTTAACCCATTGAAGTGCTGTGTTGTTATATTTAGTATGGTAAACATAGTATAACCTGTGCCCCCATCAACACTAATGGGTGGTGGCTTGACCTATCAGCAAACATCCTGCCATCAGAAGTTAAAAGTGTCTGTCACGTCCACTTAAATCCATGATTTGACAGATCCAACATAGTGTAGTTAGGAAAAAAGGAGGAAACTGCCAACTCACCCAATCGATAAGTTTAAAGTTGCAAGGACCGACCACCAGGAATGGATGAAATAGCCATGGAAAACTGAAGATAATCCAGCAGCTTGGAATGTCGGTTAAAAACACTTGTTTATTTGTAGGTTATTTAAAACATGATCCAACTTACTTGCATAACTAATTATATAACCAAAATTGCAGCAAAGTCCTCTTTTATTTCATCACAAGACGTGAAAAAAAACAAAATAGGGGACATAAAAACAAAAACCCTTTTGCTGAATTTTGGCACAATTTGCACCACAAAATAATGTTGTAAATGCTTTACACCACATTTATTATGTTTTAGACATTCTAGATAATTATGTGGCTTGTATGACAAAAGTGGTGTGGTTTTGGTAAAGGGGCATGACTGCTGAAAGGGGCATGGCAAAATTTTGGCACAGTTAGTGGCATTAAGTAAGCCAACTTAAAAAGAGGTGTAAACTTAGAATAGACAGTTCTAACATGTACCAGATTTATCAACACCATGAAAAATGTGGCGCGTTGTAAGACTGTCTAGTCTAACTTTACATTGTCTGAGAGTTAGGGGATGTTCGCATGGCTTATTTCAAGGCATATTTTGGGGCGTAATTGCACTGCAATGCGCCCCAAAATACATCTTGTAATTACCGTAATCATTGCCTTTAAACAGAGCTTGTTACTGCCCTCTTTTTCCCCGATATTGAAGCCGGGGGTAGAAAATAACATGTTTCTTCTTTTGGGGGATTAAAAGGAAGGGTAAATGAAAGTGAATGAGGCCGGCCGAGGGCCGACCCCCCTGCACTTTAGAAGAACGCGCGTTCCTCTAAACACGCGGTGTGTTATGGCGCGCACAGGTATGCGCCGCAAGACGCCGTTTGGCAAATTTATAAATTCCCCAAAGTTATTTATACTGACAATGAAGTGCATTGGGCAAATGGGCACATAGCATATCATTTTAGTGTAGTACGCGCCTTCGAGGCGCTTGCGAACGGAGGCGTTAACTATATTTCTCGTTTATGCATTGGCCTCAGTGGCAATGGCATTTTGGAGGCCCAAGCGTATAATTTTTAGGTGCTTTCAATGTTTTATGCCCGGCGTTATAGTGGCCTAGTTTTGGTGCACTGTTTTTTTTTATAAATTCAGCCCTTCCCCACCCTTGGTTAAAAAA
>JAODAL010022894.1:0-63780 GCA_025379985.1 Phyllomedusa bahiana | reverse complement strand
AAAGGATCACGCTAATCAAGTTTCTCTGTCAGAATAGACTAATTTCGCTGCGATGTGTGGCAACAGGCAGAGCGAACGTCCTTTCCCTATGAGACGCTGAGAGACACTGAGGCTGAAACAGGAAACGCTGTTCTATGTAAAACGAGGTCATGTGATTTTTCCAGCCAATCGCAACCATACACATCCCAGTCATGACGTCGCACACACATCTCACCCTGCTCTATTCTATAATCTGATTTGCTGGCCGCCAAAATTACAGGAAGCGCCGAAAAAGGCGCGATCTTAATAGATGATGCTCAGATTTTAACCTTAATTATCGCATGATCTGGAAAATTCGATCACTATAAAAACCTTGCCGATTTCAACTTTGTCGATAAAATCGCTCAACACTAATTATTTAGTGTTTGTGAAAGGTATTAATCATTTTGGGAGAAAGGAGTGGAGTCTTATAGACTACAATTAGTCTGCAGTGTACGTATTATGGGAGACATGTATGAATGGGTTTTTCACCCTTTTCTGGCATAAAAGTGAGCAGTCTATGAAGTCTAATGTGCCTAATGAATGTGATAGGCGCATTGTTCGTAAGGCACTTTTTAATGCGCCTAACATAAGTGGGTGTTCTAGGGGTGTGTCACACCACACTCGTAATATTAGACATATATATGAATGTGGGTTGGCAAAATTAGGCGCACTACTGCTCGAACAGGCAGAACTAACTTAATGTGGTCTGCCTGAGCCTGAGGAGTCGGAGTGGAGTTAGATTTGCTGTAGTGGCCAAAAATGTGCAATATTTCTCAACCTAGACCAGAACAATAATAAAAGGTAATTTATGATTATCAAACAAATGTAATAAAAAATTTTTATCATATAAAATGAATATAAAAGTATAAAATATCCCAAAAATATAAAAATATCTTCTATAAGATGTATTTAAAATTAATAGAATCTGAAACTAATTTTACATTAAATAACCCACTGATGTTGTTGTTTAGATTTTAAATTTTTACTACATTAAACTTGAAATTTATTTTTGCTGCCCTCACAAATTATTCTACATACAGCAAGAGCCAGCATATCACAGGTCTTGCTGCGACCTGTGGTCCACCAAGCAAGATCAGTACCATATTTTTTATTCACTGGCATGCTATGCTAATGACTTTTCTTTTATTTCCAGCCTATCTATAGCCTTTATACATGTTTGGTGCATTACATATGCGCCTTAGTTCCATAATGCGCCAAACACACAGGTGAGGTGCAATAAACTTTATACACCATTTATGAACGCACAAAAAACACTTTCATATATTCAGATGCATTTGACACTGCAAAATAGATGCGAAAATACACTTCAATCTGCCTAGTTCCATACATTTCTCCCTATGTACCAGACATGAAGTACACCAAGCTTTTGTTCCTTACAAATACAGCATATACCACCATGAAGTAGGTCAAATGTAGTTCAAAAGAGATGTAGGGATCTTTGATAGTCTAGGCAGATAGTCTAGTTTATTATGGATACCTGTTGGAGAGAAATGGAAGTGTTAATGCTGTATACCAGATGATCTAGGGCATTCAATAGGTTAGTGTATAGATCTATGGAGGCACAGGGTAGTGGAGGGGTTAATGTAAAAATCTCCTGTGTTCTGGGGCAGTAAAGGGATTAATGCAAAGACCACTGGTGGAGGGCAGTGAAGGGATAAAAGTTCTTTACCTGGGGACTTGTGACTACTCACCTCTTCAGGCGCTAGTTTTGCTCTAGCAATCTCTCTGTTTCCTTGAGAGCAATGCTGATTGACTTCCCCAGGGAAGGTCTGATAATATAACTATCCATATATATTAACTGTCCATAAATGAACAGTTACAGCAGCAAAGTTTCCCCTAGGAAGCTAATCATTGTTCCTGTCCTCAACTTCACTATTGATAATGCTGACACTGACCCTGCACACAATTATATATGTCCCACTGTGTATCTATGGAGTGGAATAGGTTGGTGTATTTTCTCAGAGCACTCTTGACCTACACCTCTGACAGAGAATTACCAACATTTAACAGTGCCAGTACAAATGTAATACCTGTATTAGCCTAGCAGAGGAAATACCAGCTGGTTTACTAGCCAGGTGACAACCCTGCAGGAAACTGCCAAGGCAGCTAGTGTGATTTTTCTATAGTCACACTTTTATCTTTGTATTTACTTATAAAGATAACAGTGTCACCTACCAGCCAAATGACTGCATTGAGCTCTTCCTGGTCAGAAACTCTAAAGGGTTTAAAATGTATATAAATAAACAAGCCCTAGCCATAAAATTACAGATTTAGAAGCAAGCTTAGTCCTGATGATAAGACACAGTAGGAAATGACATTACCAGCCCAGCCAGGTGGTCAGCAGCCTAGGAAACCTTCTGTTAACAAGCAGTGTATAATAAGTGATCTATTTCTGAAATTAAGCAAAATCTGAACAGAAATTAATTTGGTAGCAATGTCTATTTAATTTTGCATACATGTTTAAAACTAATCAATTGGATGGGAATGTTCCTTTATTGACAGGCAGCAATGGTTTTTAAACATACTGCAATTGGAAAACATTAAAAGGTATCGAGGATTAAAGACATGAACACTGAACATGAACTAATCTGTTCACTATGGAAAAAATATTATATCTGTTATTCGACTTCTTGACCTCATTAGTATGTTTTTAAGAGGGGGTATAGGGTATCAATATAACAGTCATATGACTTAAAAATTATGCATTAGTGCCAAAATATTAATCATTGACTCTACTGAATAAAAGTTTGGCTTGGCAGCACACAGTAAAAAATGTCATCTAGTCTCTAATTAGAAATAACTTATACAAGTTCTGTTCTCTAGGGATAAAGTAGTGTACATTCTAACTATACAAGTATGAAATGGGAAATGGATATGTAGAAAAATGATTCTATACCTATGGTAGTATACCAAGTACCTTCATATTAAGTTAATATATAGTAACTATGACAGTTCATTAGCTGGTGCCTTTCAGGCATCTGCTTAACAATGTTAACCTATTAATATATAACGAAATACCGTGTATAATTTATCATGTTAACAGTGCATACAGAAATTACTTGTAAAGTCAATAAATCAATTAATGGGTTAAGGGGATAATTAGTATTGGAGTACTTATTGTCTTCTACCTTTGAGTTTAAGATATATGAGCAACCGCAATAAAACATCCCTGTCATTAATAACATTATGAAAATATTATGGCCCTAACAGCAATGACAGGGTAATAGGGATTTAGAATCAGGGGGATGATGTGAATAGAAAGAATGGAGATGTTAATTCCAGGAAATAGATACTGTGACCTTAAAGCCCCACAAGTTAGTCCTACCCTGTCTTGTGTTATGTATTTGCTTGTAAGCATAAGCTGTAATCTATTTGCATCAATTTTTGTTTGCTGCTATCACCTATAGAAAGTAGAGATATAAATTCATTCTTAAAAGCACATGGAGGAAAGTGGAGGCTGATATTGGAGATTGTTGTTGAGGCCAAGGTTGAGTGTCATTGTGATTTGCTAGAGACCCTTTGTCTTTGGTATATGCTCTGGATTATTCTTGTGACTTTAAACTCCATGTTATATCCTGAAAATAATATACATTAACAATTGTAGAGTCCGGCTAGGGCTTTTCTGAAGCCCAGTTCTTCATAGGATGGAGTAGATTTCATAACTTTGCATATGTAGTATAGTAAAGGGAATACATAATAACTACAAACAGAGATCTGATTAGCTGTAATATTTCTTCTGAAGATATATTTTTGGCTGGGAAAAACAATACACCAATTTATTTGGCTGTACAAGTTTTAATAATTTACATAGGACCAATATAAGTGTTTCCTGTCCTAGCTTCTCTTAAATGTAACTCATGTCATTGCCTTTTTCATTAGCTTTTTATAGCTACCATTATTGGGGCATACAACAAGAAAAGCACAACATATTTGAGTAGATCTAGTGTTTAATCAGTGGGTAGATGAACAGCCCTCAGCTATCCCTATTATTCAGGATTTGATTTGTTACTGTTTTTTTGTTTTTTTTTTTACCTTTGTTGGAACTATTTGTCATTATATAACAAATATGGTAGATAACAGGTCAGGATTTAGTTTGTACATTATAATATTTTAAAATTTTTACATACGTTTCCATAGTTAGAAACACATACAAGCAGTTCTGGTTCATAAAGATGCCATCCACTATTAAACTGAAGCTCTGTTGACTATTAACTTTAGAGTTTTGTTCACACATCACAGATTTGTTTATGGATTTTCTCTCCTAAATTCATTGGGAATAACAAAATACACACTTTCCCTAAGTTTAGTATTATGAAAAGAAGTATTGTCTATACAGACAGCCTATAGCAATGATATGAGTAACCTCTATGTAATGGAAACTGGAAGTGCCATTGAACGGTAAGTCAACCCATAAAAGCCAAAAAAAGCTTTTACCTCAAACTAGGGTTAGGGTTGATTTTTTAGATTGTTTTACAATTTTATTCAAAATGAGATTTAGGCTGATCTGAATTAAATAGCTTTGTTTCAGATCCAATTTGACATTGAGCCAAATAAGAGAGACAGGTATGAAGGAAGGCACGTCAAAGTGAATAGTTGACTCTCATTTTCAGTGTATAATGCACCTGATGTATGAAAGTGGTATTTGTGCATTCATAAATGGTGTGTAAAGTTCATCACGCCTCGCCTATGTGTTAGGTGAATTATGGAATTTAGGCGCATTAGTAATGCGCCTAACATGTATTAAGTTTATAGACAGGCTGGAAATAAGAGAAAAGTCATTATAATAGCATGTCAGTAAATAGAAACTATGGTACTAATCCTGCTTGGAGGACCACAGGTCCCAGCAATACCTGTGCTGTGCTGGCTCTTGCTGTATGTAGAATAAAGGGTGAGAGCAGCAAAAATAAATTTCAAATTTTATTTAGTAAAAATTTAAAATATAAAAATCTGAACAACAATCAGTGGGTTATTTGATGTAAAATTAGTTTAAGATTCTATGAATTTTAAATTAATTTTATAGGAGATATTTTTATATTTTGGGGACATTATATATTTTTATATTAATTTTATAAGATCCCATTTTTCATTAAATTTAAATAATTGCATTTTATAAAGTTTGATAATTATAATAAATTACTTTTTATTATTGTACTGGTGTAAATTGAGAAATATTGGACATTTTTGCCCCTTACAGCAAATCTATCTCCACTTCGACTCCTCAGACTCAGGCAGACCACAATGTGATAGGTCTGCCTGTCGGAGCAGTAATGCTCCTAGTTTTGCCGAACCACATTCATATATGTGTCTAATATTACTAATGTTGTGCGACACACCTCCATACCACCCCCAGAACACCCCTTCATGTTAGACGCATTAGAAAGTTTTAAGTCTTATGATCAATGCGCCTAACCCATACGTTAGGCGCATTAGGCATCGCAGCCGGCTCAGTTAGGTGCATTTTACGCCAGAAAAGGGGTAAAAAAAAGTTTCATACATTTCGCCCTTAATTTTAAATATTTAATAGGTGGGGCCTTATCTACAGGAGACCACAAGTTAAGAATGTATGCCATGTACTTTCTTTTCTCACAAAGTCTAAAAAAATGGAGAGAGAGAACCAGATAGGTGTGCTGGCAAATACATACTTTTACTTCTATCTCCTTTTTGTCCTGTATTCCTTAGCTTTTGTGCACCAGTCAGTCTTGATACAACATAAAGAGGATCTGAACATTGTTTGACATTTCCAATGACCGCCCACTGACCTTTGACATCGGGTGGTGCAGGTTGTTTGTGTGCAGCAATGTCTTTTGTGCATCACAACCCTGTTCCCAGCACAGCTCCTGCTTTGTGATTGCATTGTAGTCAAAGGGCTGTCCCTTGCTCTGTCGGGTGATTGGGACTCCCGGTGACCAGACAGAGCCTGGGGAACGGCTGCACAATCAGCACTGGGGACTATGTAAGTAGCCAGCGATCAGGGCAGACTGGTTCATGAAGGATCGGTCCTGTCAAACTAATCTCATCAGCTTCTATGAGGAAGTCAGTGCTAGACTGGATCGGGGTGAGGCACTGGATGTCATATATCTAGATTTTTCTAAAGCATTTGATACGGTGCCACATAAAAGGTTGGTAAATAAAATGAGAATGCTTGGACTGGGGGAAAATGTGTGCAAGTGGGTAAGTAACTGGCTCACTGATAGAAAACAAAGGGTAGTAATTAACGGTACATACTCAGACTGGATCGCTGTTACTAGTGGGGTACCACAAGGGTCAGTATTGGGCCCTATACTCTTTAACATTTTCATTAATGATCTTACACAGGGAATACACAGTAGAATATCGATCTTTGCAGACGATACTAAGCTCTGTAAAGTAATCAACACAATAGAGGATAATATGTTATTACAAAGGGATCTGGATAAGTTGGAGGCCTGGGCAGGGAAATGGCAGATGAGGTTTAACTCTGATAAATGCAAGGTTATGCACATGGGGAAGAGAAATCCATTACATGATTACATGTTAAATGGAAAAACACTGGGTAAAAGTGACATGGAGAAGGACTTGGGAATCCTGGTGGACAGTAAACTTAATTGTAGCAGCCAGTGTCAGGCAGCAGCAGCCAAAGCAAATAGGATCATGGGGTGCATTAAAAGGGGCATAGATGCACATGATGAGAACATTATTCTCCCATTATACAAGTCACTGGTTAGACCACACATGGAATATTGTGTACAGTTTTGGGCACCAGTGCACAGGAAAGACATTGTAGAGCTTGAACAGGTACAAAGGCGGGCAACAAAAATAATAAAAGGACTGGGTGGACTACAGTACACAGAAAGATTGGCAAGATTAGGGTTATTTAGTTAGAGAAAAGAAGGCTTCGGGGGGACATAATAAATATGTTTAAATACATCAAAGGTCAATATAGAGATCTCTCCCAAGATTTATTTATACACAGGGCTGTATCTAGAACAAGGGGGCATCCTTTACGTCTTGAGGAACGAAAGTTTCTACATAAACATAGAAAGGGATTCTTTACTGTAAGAGCAGTGAGACTATGGAATTCTCTGCCAGAGTACTGGTCATGGTGGGAAATTTAATAACCGAGTTCAAAAAGGGTTTGGATGCATTTCTGGAGCGTAATAATATAACAAGTTATAGTGATAGGATTCAGGAGAGGGGTCATTGATCCAGGGATTTTTCTGATTGCCAGATTGGAGTCAGGAAGGAATTTTTCCCTCAAATGAGGACAATTGGCTTCTACCTCATTGGGGGTTTTTGCCTTCCTCTGGATCAACACCTTAGCACAACAGGCTGAACTAGATGGACGACTTGTCTTTTTTTAGCCTTACAAACTATGAAACTATGAAACTATGTGTGCTGTCCTGATTGCTGCCTGTGTCAGACTGACACAGATTATAATGTATTAGCATATAAGAATATGCTAATACATTACCAAGTGTAAAAAAATGTAAAATCATGGAATTTGAAAAAAAAGTAAAAAACATAAAGTGTGGAAAAAAATAAATAAAATAAAAATAAAAATGTAATAAAAAAATAATTGTGCATACATTGCGCACACACACAAAAAAACCTAAATATTTTAGGTATTTACTCAACTGTCATAACCTGTAGAATTAATCTAACAAGTTATTAAGTGTGAAACGTGAATCGTGTAAAAAAAAATTCAAGAAACAAAACAAATTGAAAATAAAAGTGAACTTTTATAAATGAACTTTAACTATTCCCCCCAAAAATAGAAGTTTTCCAGAATAAAATGAGGCCTCATAGAACTGCGTCATTAAAAAAATAAAAAAAAGCTATGACTGTTGAAACGCAAGGAGGCAAAAACTAAAAAAAATGTGCTGGTTATTAAACACTTTTCAGGCCTTCAGCTTAAGGGGTTAAGTAAATACAGGCAGGCCACAGGTTACGAACGGGATAGGGACTGTAGGTTTGTTCTTAAGTTGAATTTGTATGTAAGTCAGAACAGATATATATGTAATTTAACTCCAGCGCAAACATTTTTTTTTCGTTTTGGATAATGCAGGGAAGGGTTTTTACATTTATTTTGCTTTCTGTGCCACTGTTCAGAAGATTTCACCTCATGTGCTGCTGTGGCATGCTGGAACTTGTCGTTCCACAGCTACTACCTGCTGTGGAACATGGAACTACAAGTGCCAGCATGCCCCATAAGCCTCTGTTTGTAACTAGGGGACAGATGTAAGTCGAGACGGTGTAAGTCAAGGACTGCCTGTACTTGTATTCCCATTAAAATAGCAATTCTGGAGCAGCTTTTTATGGTTTGTTGCTATTATTCTTTCTAGAGATGTATTGCTTAACAGTCAACTGGGTGTTGCCATTCCAGTTGTTGAAGGGGTATGTCCCTGCACATACTGACTTTGTCAGCACTGATTGGACTATGTCAGGCTGGGGAAGGACTCATTCTCAATAAATAACAGTCAGTTGACCATTTAGGAGTATATTTCTAAGAGGACTAACAAAAGAAAATATGATTCAGAAATATTTCTTTAGGAATGCCACTTTTTACTAAAACGGACATGTTGCAATTTGTCACAGTTCCTCTTCCAGTCATGAGTAAACATTTACCATGATCCTCACCAATGAGACATGTAGAAAAACCTATAATAGGAGGGCGAATTTCTCAAAAATTAGTTCGGTCACTTCGCCGAATTTTCCGAAAAAAATACGTTCGTTTCGGCACAAATTGCGTTAAAAACACTATTCCGGGCTGCACAGAGCCTGCAGGGGTGTAGAACTTGTGCCATGTTTAAATATGAGGGGGGAGCTTGGTTTGGTTTTCATAAAAATTTGTTTTTTAGTTGACACGCAGATGACTGCCCCCGCTTTTAAATCGCTATAATAAAATTCCCGGGCATTTAAAAGGGAAACTGACCAAAAAACTGAAGGGGGAATTACCCCTGAAAAAGTCATGCCGGGAAAAGCGGGAAAAAAAACAAGCTAGAGCTCAGGTGGCAAATTAGTAAAGAGTTGGAGGTGACGGCGGAAGCCAGAGCATGAGGTCAGGCAGTGGCAAAATGACATTTGTGGTGGCAAAAAAGGAGGAAGCCACAAATGCAAAATGATTTGAGGGGAGGTCACGGCGGCGCACATGAGGTCGGGGCATGGCAAATGACATTTGAGGTGCCAAACGGGAGGAAGCCACAGAGTGGCACAATGATGAGAGCGGAGTTCAGGCGGCGCGCATAGGTCAGGCAGTGGCACAATGACTTTGAAAGGTGGCAAAACAGGGGGAAGCCACAGGTGGCACAATGACTGAGAGGGAGGCACGGCGGCAGCAGTGGGGCAGGCGTGGCACAATAATTTTCTGGGGGGGCCCAAAAACAGATTAGGCCACAAGGGGCCAATCCCCAAAGTGTGGAGGTCAGACAGCAGCAGCATGATATCGGGGCAGGGCACAATGACTTTTTGGGGAGGCGGCAAAAAGTTTTAGGCCACGAGTGGCAAAATCACAAAGGTGGAGGTCACGACAGCAGCACAGAGATCAGGCATGGCACAATGACATTCGGAGGTGGAAAAAACAGAGAACCCACAGGTGGCAAAAGGGCTGAGGGGGGAGGTACGGCGGCAGCAGCATGAGGTAGCAGTGGAAATGAACATTTGGGGAGGACATGGGGGGGCCCAAAGCAGCACAGAGGTCAGACAGTGGCACAATGAACGTTTTTGGATGTCACGGCAACAGCAACACCCAGCAGCAGCAGAGGTCTTAGAGGGGCAATGACAGAGTGTTAGGTGGGTGGCAATACCAGTCCCGGGTAAAGATGGTGGTAGCAGATGGAGAAACGTCAGCAGAGTGTGGAAATCAATGGGTGGGGCATCAAAATAGTGGTGGGGGCAGGTATTTAAACCCCAATGACGCCAAAGGGATTGGTGTGGGAAATCCGGGCCCGATCCACGCCTGATTATCTTGACAAAGGTCAGTCATTCCACTTTCCCATGGACAAGGGGGTTTTCCCCCTTTGGGGGAAAGATGGCCCCCTCGCACTGAACACCCGCTCTGATGCCAATAGGGGGAGGACAGCTTCCCCCATGCAACTCGGCAATTTGCGGCCAAACAATCCATTTGGTGCCCAAAACCCCGGATCTTCAAAACTGGGGTGGAGAGTGCTGCCCCAAGTGGGCCCACAACCTGTTGGTTCAGGGACGTCCATTGCTGTGCTGGTGCTCCCCTCCTCCTAGTGCTAAAAGTGACTCCAGACTTAGGTTACTACGATGGAGGGGTTTTATGCTCCTACCCCCCCCCTTCCCCCCAGAGCCGCGGCAGTAGTACGTAGCGCTGGGAACCCCCCGGGTAGCCCTGTCGAGGAGGGACGATGCCGCACTAGCAGCAGCCAACTGATTAGGGGAGGTTTTCCCTTATAGTATTTGAGTTTGTTTCCCTCTCAATAGCGGGAAAAAAAGGCCCCCATTTTGGACGGTAGCGGGGGCCCAAAAGGGGTGGAGACCCAGAAGTCATCCCTCTGCCGGATGTGACTATTGGGTGTCATTTCCAGGCAAAAAAGCATGTGCGGGCCATTAAAAAGTGACTGAGGGGCTCCTGCCTCCATTTATGTAACTGCCACGGTGCGGGGGGTTTTTTTCTTCCTCATCTCCATCCCCCTCCCCAGCTGCTCCGCCCCCTCCCTCTTGTCATTTGGGTAAAAAAAACCACTCATTTCACCAGCCCCAATGCTTATGCCCCAATTTTTCCCCCTCCTTCCCTCCTCCATTTCGTCGGCCCGGGACTTGGGCCACGAATGTAGTCGCCACTCTCCGCCCCCTCCCCAGCAGTTTTTCAGCATTGTTTCCGGACATAAAGGGCAGTGGAATGTGTTATTATCCCGTAGTCCTGGCGATTGACAAATAACGTGCCTCCTCGAAGGGGCCTAACAAAGGGCAGGTTACGCATGAGCTGCCACTGGCTGACATCAATTTTCACAGGGGAGTCTTCTTCTGCCTGGTCAAAAAAAAATCATTAATGGCCCTTTTTCTCTCTTTTTAGCGACCCAACATGTCGGGCGGGAAATTTCCCCGGGGGTGGAAAATCGCATTCAGATGGTTGGGGGGGGCCCCATTCTGCCGTTTCAATCGAGGAGGGTTCCTGGGTGTTCCATTTTTACGAAGGAAAAAGTGCATGCAAATTTTCCGGGCCCATTTTAGAATGTTCTAAGATCGGTGGAAAATTTCAGAAACCTTTTAAAACCCAGATTGAACACGTGCCCCAGCGGGCGCATGGACCATCCCTACTCGGGCAAGGGCGCAGACACCATGTTTTCCCCTTTGCCCCGTCACCAGGGTTTCCGATTTGCATTTGGGCGGAGAAAGCCACACATGATTTCTTGCTGCATGACGCGAAGCTTTTCCCCCCCTGTGTGACTGTTCGCCGAGGAAGCCAGGTGTAGAATGCGTGACACCACTGTGCCCACAATGTGGTATGATGGAGCGTATTGTGGAGGCTGAATGGTGGGGTGGTGGTGGAGGAGGAGGCGGATATTGGCGCAGGTGAGCAGTTTGACAACGTGGGGGAAAAGGGGCGTCCCCCTGCCAAGTTTTTGGGTGTGCCTGGCTGGAAGCACTTTCACCCATGGGCCGTAAAGGACATGTAGGCCCGACCGTAGTTACAGCTCCGAGTCCGTGCTGCCGTGCCCTTGGAAAAAACCGATAAGTAAGGCTGCCCACTTCTGTTCTACTTTTATGAAGTGCTGGTACTGCCTTTTTGGGAAAAAAAATTAGGCTTGAACTCTCAATCTCGGGTCGGCACAAGCCATTAGTTCTCTGAAAAGGTGCGAGTCCAACCTTTTGGAAAGGGAGGGGGGGGGGCCCGTACCCAAAAACTTGGACAGGACACGGGCAGCTGCTGACCTTAGATGGGGGGGGGACGCTATGTTGTCTCTTTGCAAGCCTCGCGAACCTTTTCGGCGCCTGAGTAGCGAGAAGAGGGCTCTGGACCCCGGGGGATGATGTAAAGAGAAACAGTCCCTTCTGCAAAAGGGGGTGGAGCCCTTTACTGGCTGCAATGGCATGCGTGCCACTGGGGACTGCTGTGCGCTGTTGCTGCGGCAGGAGGACCCCCCATCTGAGCCAGTTTCTTTTCCAGGCCACCGGATGGTGACGCTGATTGTTGACCAGGGCCTGGTGCCAACGTTAGCCGCTGGCCCCGCTTACTTTCTCCCCCCAAGATTCTACATAACCATATTTGGCCCTCCGGTCTTAGCAAAGAAGCCCCCCCTAGTATCGGTTTTTCCGCCACGCTCCGCACTGAGTACTTTTTCCCGCCGCCGTGCCTCGTGAGCCCCCGGCCGCTCTTTCCCTTTTACCCGCGAAGGGGTTTTTTACCCCCGGGCCCCCTTGGGGTCCCGACCTCACACGGCTATCCTGCTGACTCACGGGGCCCCCGACCCACTTGCTGGCTGCGCGCTGCCCCGACGCGCAAATGACGCCCTTTTTCTCCTGACGATGATTTGCCCTTTCCTCACCCGGTCCCAATGCGGTCGGCTAATCATCTCTATTTTTGGTTTCATGTCATGCTGTCCTCATCACGGCTTGGTATGCCCAGGGTGCCCTCACAACATGACCTCCCATGCCACTCTCCACATCTTACTTTGCCGCCTACTTTCAAGAACAGGCGATATTGGCCCCATTTCTTCGCTGCCAATAGCTGCTGACTGCCCCCTCAAAATTTTTCCCTCGCTATATAGTGGCGCTGAGCCCAGACCCATAGTAGATCTCTGGTGAGGAACCCGGGTGGGACAGAGGCGGGGTGAGGAAGGTGAGGGCCGCTGACCCGCTCCGGGCCATGCCCCAAATAATGGTTGTGTCTGAGGTCCCACCGATCTTGGCTGGGGTTGTCAATGTCATCTGGGAGGAAAAAGTCAACCAATCAAGAACCCCTTGGGTTGTGAACAACACACGGCCGCTAGATGACAGCGGCAGATGTGGCCCCACCAAGTGACCCCTCTGCGAGTCCCCTGCTGTGCTGGACCTGGGCCCCGTTCCAGGGAAAGTTTGTGCCCCCACTCGCAGGTGCAGAGCCTTCCACCTCCTGTCTGAAA
Organism: Phyllomedusa bahiana; assembly: GCA_025379985.1. NCBI lineage: Eukaryota > Metazoa > Chordata > Amphibia > Anura > Hylidae > Phyllomedusa > Phyllomedusa bahiana. The sequence continues at coordinate 50,671 of JAODAL010022894.1, read as the reverse complement.
ACTGTTTGTTCTAAAAAAGTACAGACACTGTTTGATGATGATATCTGTATATATAAATATACACCCTGTTTTTGACTCAAAAAACCCCCGTAACAAGCTTGGGTAAACCCCTTTGGGTATAAAATTTCCTCCAAAATGGCCAGGAAAAAAATTTTCTTGTATGTTGTTTTAAAAACTGTGTTTTTTTATAAATGTAAAAAAACCAAACAGGCTTAATTAACCTTGGAATGAAATTTGCTACAGGATAGGGCCCAAAAGGTTATTGATAAAGAAGTTGGGTGTTCACAGAGGCTGGTTCAACGCAAAAGGAAAAGTTTTTGGAAGGAAAAAAAATTTGGGGAAAAAGGGGCACAAATAGGGAGAATCAACCCTTTAAAGAATTGTCAATAAAAATTTAAGCTTTTGGGGAGACTGATGAATAGTGAACCCCCTCAAATTGTTCAAACCTCCTATATAGTGGCGGCTGAGCCAGACCACTAAGGAAAACTCTGGCTGAGGGGCGGATGGGACAGAGGCGGGCTGAGGACAGGGAGGGGGGGGGGGGGGGGGGGGGGGGGGGGGGGGGGGGGGGCCCCCCCCCCGCTTTGCCCCCGCTCCCCGGGCCCTGCCCAAAAAAATGTTGGGTCTGAGGTTCCACCGATCTTGGCGGGGGTTTTCAATGTCATCTGGGGGGAAGAGTCAACCAATCAAGAAAACCCCTTGGGGTTTCTGAACAACACACGGCCCCTAGATGACACGGCAGTTGGGCCTAACCCAGTGACCCCTGCTGCGAAAGTCCCCCCCGCGTGCTGGACCTGGGCCCTTTCCAGGAAGTTTGTGCCACTGCCTTTGCCCCCGGTCAGAGCCTTCCACCTCTTGTCTGAATACTGTTTGTTTAAAATGTACAGAAATGTTTTTATGATGATATCTGTATTGATAAATATAACCTGTTTTTGACTCCAAATGAACCCCGAAAGTTGGGTAACCCCTTGGGTATAAATTGCGCTCCCAAATTGGGCCGGAAAAATTTACTTGTATTGTTTTAAAAAACACTGTGTGTTTTAATAATGTAAAAACAAAACGGCTTAATTTAACCCTTTGGACTTGAATTAGGCTACAGGAAAAATGTATTATTTTGGGGGGAAAAAGACGGGTTTTTTGGGGGCGCACACCAGCAAAACAACGCTTAATTAACCCTGGGGTGTAAATTGCGCAATAGAATTTAGCAGCCCAAAAAAAAAGTGGTTTTGGGAATTGTAAAAACGCTGTTTCTTTTTAAAGAATTCAACAGGAACTGGTTAATCCCCCCTTGGATATTGAAAGTTATGCAGCGGCAGTGGACCCACTGGGTTTCGATCCAAAAACCCAAAAAATTAAAATGAAAATTAAAGAACGTCTCTGAGACAAGCGAGACACCCACAGAAATCGCTATTAAAAATCAATTTTTCGTAAAAACTATCAGCCGCGGCAGCACCTTCCCTGTGAGCACAGTGAAAAGGAGTGTGAGCCCCGGGTGGCCCGGGCTTATATGTGCAGTGAGCACGAATCCCCCGGTCTTGATTGCTTTACCTCTGAATGTCATGCAGTTGCCCTTCTTTCCCAGAGTGCTTTGCCCCATGTACGCCCTGTGCTCGCAGCCATTTTATCAATCCGAAAAAGAAGTTTTTTCCCGAAAATTCTAAAAAGAATTCCACTTCGTAGAATCAATTCCCCATCTTACCCATAATTTAGGTTATTTTATTTCAATGGTCATAATGCCCATTTAATTTCAGCTATCAGCCCTATAGGAGCAATATTAAGAGTACAGCTGCTGTATATGGCATTTATCAATAAATGTACAATATGCAGTGAGTGGCAGTACGTGTTTCATAAATAGTATATGTAGGCATTTGTTTTCAGTTATTAGATCCTTCTCATCTGTTAAGGGAGTCATTTTAAAAATTAGATTATTAGGAAATAGCTGGTTAAATAATTCCCTAATGTAATAATTAGTTGATGAAAACCAGACCCTCACTTTAATATTTTACTCCCAATTATTATGTGGAAATGTTCAATAAATCATAGATGCAAGAACCTTTAGGTAGGCAATAATACACAAGTGGTTGTAGGAAGTTATTGAGTCATGTTTCTCTGACAGTTTGTACAAACTCTAAAGGTCACTTGGTGCTAACAATTTGGGAGACAATGTCGCTTGTCTTTGTAGGAATAAAGGGGCTGTGACTGAAATTTCCAAGGTATTTTTCCCCTTGGAGTTTTAAAAACACTCTTCAACATATTCATAAAATTCTATGACAGGATATAAAACAACATGACAGTAAATGAAACTAATAAAATGTTTCATTAAAGTAGAGCTGTGTTTGGTTAGCAAAAATCATAGCAAATGTTTCTTCAGTATGTTATTATATGAGCGGCATCTGTCATTTAAACAAGAATAACTAAATACAATTTGAGGGAATCTATCATCAGGAAATGGCCTATTGTCTAAAACAAGCCCTTATTTAAAATAGAGACAGCACTACTGCAAATGAAATTTCTCATATGTATAATTTATATATATAATTTTCTTATGTATAATTTATATACAGTATCTCATAAAAGTGAGTACACCCTTCATATTTTTGTAAATATAGTATTATATCTTTTCATATGACAACACTGACGAAAGACTCTTGGCATAATATACAGTTCAGTGTACAGCTTGTAAATTTGGTATGCCCTCAAAATAACTCAACACACACGGTTATCAATGTCTAAACCGCTTTCAACAAAAGTGTGCCCAATTTGCCATTTTCAGTCCACAGTGTCGGGTGACTTATTAGTATTACAGGGTCTCAGGTGTGAGGGGGGAGAAGATGTGTTAAGAACTGTCTCAAGATCTGAAAAAAAAGTTGTTGCTCTACATAAGATAGCCTATGCTATAAGAAGAGTGCCAACACCCTGAAACTGAGCTGCACCATGGTTCCAAGACTATACAGCTCTTTAGCAAAACAGGTTCCACTCAGACAGGCCTCACTGTGGTTGAGTGTACATGCTCAGTGTCATATCCAGCGAATGTCAATTCAAAATAGACATATGAGTGCTGCCAGCAGTGATGTCTAGGTTAAAAGGGTGACGGGTCAGCCTGTCAGTGCTTAGACCATATGTCGCACAATGCATCAAATTGGTCTGCATGGCTGTTGTCCCAGAAGGAAGCTTCTTCTAAGGATGATGCACAAAAAGTCCGCAGTTTGCTGAAGAGAAGCAGACTAAGGACTACTGTATTACTGTGACCATGTCCTGTGGTCTTATGAGACCACTATAAAATGATTTGGTTCAGATTGTGTTGAGTGTGTCTTGCCTACAGTCAGTGGTGTGAGTGTCATGGTTTACGGCTACATGAGTGCTGATGTCTGTGGGGAGCTACAGTTCATTGAGGGAACTATGAATGCCTACATATACTGTGACATACTGAAGTAGAACAAGATCCCTTTCCTTTGAAAACTGGGTTGCAAGGCAGTATTCCAACATAATAAAGACTCCAAACACACAAACAAGGCGACCACTACCTTGCTAAAGAAAATGTGGGTAAAGGTGATGGACTGGGCAAGCATGTCTCCAGAGCATCTGTGGGGCATCCTCCAATGGACGAGTGCAAGAGGATTCCAGTGGCAACCCGTGAAGCTCTAGTGAACTTCATGCCCAAGAGAGTTTAGACAGTGTTGAAAAATAATGATGGCCACACAAAATATTGAAACTTTGGACACAATTTGTCCATTTTCATTTAGGGGTGTACTCACTTTTGTTGCCAGCAGTACAGACAATAATGGCTGTGTGTTTAGTAATTTTGAGGGCACACCAAATTCACTTTGTTATACAAGCTGTACACTGACTACTTTACATTGTATCTAGGAGTTTTATCTTCAATGTTGTTCCAGAAAAAGATATAATACAATATATACAAAAATGTGAGGGGTTTACTCACTTTTGTGACATTCTTTATGCATATTTCATTATCTATCTATCTATCTACCTATCAATATGTATATACTACTCACAAAAAGTTAGGGATTTTTTGCTTTAGGGGTAAATTTGTGGAAAACATACAAATTTCACGCTGCTATTTTAACCGGAAAGTAGGTCATTTAAGTTGTAGCATGCAATGTAGATTCTCTCATCTCAAACAATTTAATGAACCAAAAGTCAACAACAGTGAATGGTATACAATTACAGCCTGACAATGATGTCTCATGTTGTTTACAAGTCGAGTTATTGACTGCTGAGGCAAGGCATCCCACTCTTCTTGAAGGGCACCCCTCAGGTCATTGAGGTTCAGGTGTTCAGAGTTACGAGCTTCTACACGTGACTCAGCTGATACCATAGGTTTTCTAGAGGGTTCAGGTCTAAAGAAAGTGCAGGCCACTACCATAGTCTCCAACAGCCATTCTCTAATGATGCGACCTCGATGAGCTGGAGCATGAAGATGAAATTATCCCTGTGTTGTTCATGCAGAGGCACAATGATTGGATTATTGATGTAATTCAACTAGAAGAGGCTTGTCCTTGTAATCAAATCTGGAAGTGAGAGGCATGGACCACACATCTTCACACTATACGTTGATCTAATGCTTCTCAGCAAAACTTTACAAAAATTAACAGGAGGTTCTTAGCATTTTTTTTTTTTATCAAATGGTATGAGCCCAGTTGCCACTTCCCTGTAATATTCACAAATTGTTGGACAGTTCTGTATTGATTACACACACCACCCCACACTGTAACACCACCACTAACTACCACCAAAGGCTCATTTGTTGGCAACAGGAACTGATGCATAATACTCTCCTTAATGTCTCCAGCATAGTTGGCATCCATCATTTCTATTCAGAGTGAATTGACTTTCATCCCTAACGCAATGAAAACCCCGGGAAATTTCCCCAGAGAAATGTTCCGGGCCCCTGCAAGACAATGATCCCTGTGCCTGGTGGTGTGGCAGATCCCCCCTTGCCGGTCGTCTAGCACCAGCCCGTGATGTGAATGGTTAGGAATGGTCTGAATAAAACCCTTTGTTCCCTTTTAACCCCCTTTAAAAAGGCCCTGGATTTGTGTGGCTTCATATCTTTTTCCCAACAGGGCATTGTTACAATGAATTTGCCATTAAGCCCCTTGTTAGGATCAGAAGTTGGCAAAAAGTACTGAAACATGAACGTTCCCGATATTTTTTTTTTTAATTTAAAGGAGGGTTTTAATTTATTGCATTTAAAATACAATCAAGAAATTTATGTTTATATATAGAGATGGGCGAATTGATTCTAAAAAAAGGGGAAATTTCTTTTAGATTTCAGGAAAAAACTTCTTCGGAACGAATTAACTTTGGGTACTTCGGGTGAAAAAGTGTGCTTTTGCTGAAAAAATGGCTGCGAGCCATGGCGCTACATGGGGAAAGCACTCGGGAGGAGGGGCATAGCCTGCAGCATGTGCAGGTCCCGCCAATCAGGCCGGGGGATTCTGGGTCACCGCACAAAAAGTCCGGGCGCGAGCCGGGAGCTCCACTCCTTCACGGTCTCAGGGAAGGTGCTCCCGCGGTGATAGCTTTTGCTAAAGAATTTGTTTTTTTTATAAGGATTTTTTGGGTGTCTCACTTGTTCAGGACTGTTCTCTTAATTTTTCTATTTCAAAATTTTTTGGGGTTTTGGATCTGAAATCGTGTGCCCCAAATGAGCTGCATTACATTCAAAATCCTGGGGATCTAAGCCGTTCCTGTTGTTTCTTTTAAAAGAAACGCATTTTTACAATACAAATGATTTAAAATTTTTGGCTGTCAATTCTATTGCGCAATTTACTACAGGGGTTAATTAAGGTTTTTTTTGCTGGTGTGCGCCCCCAAGAAACCGCTTTTTTAAACGCCAAAATATATAATTTTTCTGTGCCTAATTCAAAAAGCAAAGGTTAATTATAATGTTTCTCTTGTTGTGTGGCGTAAAAAATACGCAATTGAAACACGTAAAAAAGCTATTATTTGTGGAGCTCAATTCTTTGGCCTTTACATCAGGGGAAAATTAAGCGTTGTTTTGCTGGTGGTGCCCCAAGAACCGTCTTTTTCATCGCCAAAATATATAAATTTTTTCCTGTAGTTTAATTCACAAGCAAGGGTTTTAATTAAATGTATGTTTGTTGTGTGGCGTGAAAACATGCAATTGTAAACGTTACAAAGCTCTAGTTTGGGGCTCATTCTTTGCGAAAATTACATCCAGGGGTTAAATTAAGCGTTGTTTTGCTGGTGTGCTGACCCCAAGAAACCGTCTTTTTCAACGCCAAAAATATAATTTTTTCCTGTAGTAATTCACAAGAAAAAGGTTAATTAAAAACTGTATCTCTTGTTGTGTGGGTAGAAAAACGCAATTTAAACCGTTACAAAGCTATTTTTTTTTGGGGGGTAAATTCTTTGGCGAAAATTTACTCCAGGGGTTTTAACGTTGTTTTGCTGGTTGTGACAAAATAAACGTTTTTTTTCAAGCCAAAATATATAAATTTTTCCTGTACCCTAGTTCAAAAGAAAGGGTTTAAATTACAATGTTCTTTGTTGTGTGGCGTAAAAAAACACGCAATTGAAAACACGCTAAAAAGCTACTATTTGTGCGGTCAATTCTTTGGCGCAATTTAACCCGGGGGTTTAAATTTAAAGGTTTTTTTGTGGTGTGCTGCCCCCAAGAAACCGTCTTTTTCAACGCCAAAAATAAAAAAAAAATTTTTTTTTTTTTTACCTAATTCCAAGAAAGGTTTTTTTAAAACTGTATCTCTTGTTGTGTGGCGTAGAAAAAACACGCTTTTGAAACTGCTACAAAGCTATTTTTTTGTGCGGCTCAATTCTTTGGCGCAATTTACTCCCGGGGGTTAATTAAAAGCGCTGTTTTGCTGGGTGCTAAACCCCAAGGGGAAACGCTTTTTCAACCCCAAAAAATATTACATTTTTCCTTTAGTAATTATGTCCGAAGGTTAATTAAGCCTGTTTGTGTTTTAAATTTAGTAAAAACACAGTGTTTTTAAACGACACATACAAGTAAATTTTTCCTGGCATTTGTGGAGCGAATTTATACCCAAGGGTTTCCCAACTGTTACGGGGTTCATTTGGAGAAAAAACAGGGTGTATATTTATTAACAGATATCATCATCAAAAGTGTCTGTACATTTTAGAACAAACAGTTTCAGACAGAGAAGTGGAAGGCTCTGCCCCTTTGGAGTGGCAGTGGCACAAACTTCCTGGAACGGGCCCCAGGCGCGCACGCAAGGGGATGCAGCGGGGTCACTCGGTGAGGCCAAAACCCGCCGCTGTCATCTGCGGCCCATGTGTTGTTCAGCAACCCAAGGGTTCTTGGGGGGTTGCTAGGTCATACTCTTCCTCCAGTGACATTGAAAACCCCCCACCCAAAGAGTCGGTGGGAACCTCAGACACAACCATTATTTGGAGGGCCCCGGGAGGGGTCAGGGGCCCCCTCCCCTGCCTCGCCCGCCTCTGCCCCATCGGTTCCCTCAGCCAGAGATCTCATGTGGTCTGGGCTCAGGCCATTATGCGAGGGCTAACAATTTGAGGAGGGCAGTCAGCAGCTATTTGGGGTAGAAAAAAAAAAGGGGGCAATTCGCCTGCTTCTTGCGTGGGCGGCAAAGTATGATGTGGGAGGGGCATGGGAGGTCATGTTGAGGGTCAGCCTCGGAATCCCAAAGCCCCGGTGATGAGGACGCGTGACGATGAAACACAATAGATGATGATGTAGCCGACCGCACTTGGGAGCCGGGTGAGGCAGGGCTTCATAACGTAGGAGAAAAAGGGCGTCAGCTTGCGGTCAGGCCAGTGCAGCCGCAAGTGGGTCGGTGGCCGTGAGTCGAGGATGCAAAAGTGTGAGGTCGGGAGCCAAGCGGCCACGGGGAAAAGAACCCGCTTCCAGGTCCAAAAAGTGCGGAAAGGGGTCGGGAAAGGGGGCGCGGGGCGTAGTCTTAGGCGGAGCTTTGGGTGGTAAAACCCGTACTGGCGGTGTGGGGTTCTTTGCAAAGGGGACACCGGAGGGCCAAATATGGGTTATGGAATCTGGCCAGGGAGCTAACGTTGGCCCACGGCCCTGTGTCAAAAAATGCGGTCACCATCCGGTGGCCTGGGAAAACGGGGTTCAGATTGTGGGTCCATCCTCCCGCGAAGCAACAGCGCGCGGGCCCCCAGTGGCACGCATGCCATTGCAGCCGTAAAGGTTCCCACCTCTGCAGAAGGGAGTGTTTTCTTTGCATATCTCCCGGTCCGATGCTCCTGCTCCTTGCTATCAGGGCCCCGCAGTCTTCACGAGGCATTGCAAAGGAAAAGTTGGCCCAAAAACCACCAAAGGTGCAGAGCCGGACCGTGCCCCTGCCCAAGTTGTTGGACTGCAGTCCCCCCCTTTCAAAATGGTGGACTCTGCACCGTTCAGAGAATAAGGGTTGTGGGGCCCGAGATGGAGAGTTCAAAGCCGTAATTTTTTTTCCAAAAAAAGGCAGTCCAGCATTTTCATAAATATGTGAAAAAAGGTGGGTCAGCCCTTGGCTTATGGTTTGTTAAAAGGTGCCGGCAGCGCGGCGTCGGAGCTGAACTCGGTCAGGGCCCGTACATGTCCCTTTTCGGGCCCACTGGGTGAAAGTGCTTCCCGCCCAGGCACACCAACAAATTGGACGGAGAGCCGCTTTTTCCCCCGTTGTCAAACTGCTGCATGCGCCTTTTCCCCCCTCCTCCTCCCACCCCCCACCATCTCAGCCTCCACAGTACTGCTCCATTTATACCCCCATGTGTAGGGCACAGCGGGTTTTCACGCAGTTTAAACCCCGGCTTCCCCCGGCGAACGAAGTAAAAAGGGGGGGAAAAGCTCCGCGTAGGAAGAAATCGATGTGTGGCTTTCTCGCGCCAATGAAAACGGAACCTTTGGGGACGGCTGGGAGGGAACTGGTGTCCCCGCTGCACCGAGGAGGGGTGGCCAGCGCCCGATGGGCACGTGTTCAATCTGGTTGTGAAAAGGTTCCTGAAGTCTTCACCCATTTCGAACATTCTGAAAATGGCCAGGAAAAACTGTGCATGCACTTTATCCATTCGTCAAAGCCGGAACACCCTCCTCGAGTTTTTCGCGGCAGAAGGCCCCCCAAAAAACCTGATATGCGAGTTTTTTACCCCTGGAATTCCCGCCTGCAATGTTTGGGCCGACTGTATGAAAGAGAAAGGCATTAAAAGATTTTTGATGATCCAGGCGAAAAAGTCTCCCTGTGTAACTTTGTGTCAGCCCCTGGCGCTCATGCGTGACACTGCCCTTTGTTGAGGATTGAGGAGGTTTTGGGTTTTTTGTCAGCGCCAGGGGGGGGCTACGGGGTGAATAACTAATTATGTTCTGCCCGGAACGATGTGAAAAATCGTTGGGGAGGGGACTGGAGGGCGTGGCGATAATTCGTGGCCACATGGTCCCCGGGGGGGACTAATGGAGGGGGGAGGAGGACATTGGAGCAGAAGCTTTTTCTGGTGAAATGAGTGGATTTTCTCCAGGGGAAAAGAGGGAGGGCAGGAGCAGTGGGGGAGGTGGATGGGATGAGGGAAAACGAGGAGATGACCCCCCAATACCGTGGCAGTATAAGTGGAATGGGGGGGAGCCCCTCAGGTCACTTGTGCAGATTGCCCGCGCATGCTTTTTTGCCCGGCTGTGACAGCGAATAGTCAGGGATCCGGCAGAGGGATGATTTGGCTCTCCCCCCTATTGGACCTCGCTAAAGGTCCCAAAAAGGGGGGCCCCTTTTTTCCCCGTATTGAGGGGAAAGACAAATCAAAAATTCTATAGGGAAATCCTCCGTAATCGTTGGTGCGCTTGTGCGGGATGTCCTCTTGACAGGTCTGCCGGGGGGGGTTCTCAGCGTCACGTATACTGCCGCAGTGTGGGGGAGGTGGGGGGGGTAGGAGCAGTACCGTCCTTTTAGTAGTAAACCCAAGTCTGGGTCACTGGAGCAGTTTCCCTTTACCCCCCTTGTGAGGAGGGCGTCGCCAGCAGCAGCCAGGACCTGGGAGTCCCCGAACCAAAAAGGTTGTGGCCTACTTGGACGCACTCTGCCACCTCGTTAGAAGTCCGCTGGATACTGGGGAGCCAAACTGGAGGGTGGCCGCAAAATTGCCGAGTTTGCAGTGGAGAAGTGTCCTGCCCCCGGCCGTAGTGGGCATCGGGGGTGTTCGTGTGGCGGGGGCCCTCTTCCCCCCGGAGAAGCTTGGCCACGGGAAAGTGGAACCCCTTTTCCCTTTGCAAGATGAATCAGGCGTGGATCGGCCCGATTTCCCCACCCAAAGCCTTAGGCGTCGTCTGGGTTCAAATACCTGCCTCAGCCCTATTTGATGCGCCACCCCCCTGATGCCACACATTTTGCTGACGTTTTCCATTGCCTTCCCCCCCCTCTTTACAGGGATGGTATTGCACCCCCCCCAACATCTATGCTCATGTGCGTGCTGTTGTGTTGCCTGACATCCCAACTGTGTCATTTGCCACTGTCTGACCTCATGCTGCTGGTGGCGCTGCCTTTTCCTCCACACTGTGTCATTGTGCCACTGCCTGACCTCTTTCTGCTGCTGCCGTGACCCCCGCTTCTCATTGTGCCACTCTGGGGCTTCCCCCTGTTTTGCCCCTCCGAATGTCATTGTGCCATGCGATCTCATGCTATGCTGTCGTGACCTCCACACTCTGTGATTGTGCCCCTTGTGGTTAATTGTTTTGCCCCCCCAGAAGTTTATTGTGCCATCTGATCCCATGGCTGTGTCGTGACCCCAAAACTGTTCATTGTGTCACTCTGTGGCCTAATACTGTTTTGCCCCTCCCGAATGTCATTGTCCATGCCTGACCTAGCTGCTGCTGTTGGACCCCCAACTGTGTGATTGTGACACTCTGTACCCTAATATTTTTGCCACCTCCCGAATGTCTTGTGCCCCTGCCGACCCCTGCTGCTGCCCCCGTGACCCCCCTCTCAGTCATTTTTGCCAAATCTGTGGTTCCCCCCTGTTTTGCCACTACAGAATGTCTTTTTTTTTCCCCCGGGTGACCTCTTTCTGCTGCCACCCTGACCTCCGCTCTCATTTATTGTGCACTCTGTGGCTTCCTCCTGTTTTGCCATACAGAATGTATTGTGCCACTGCCTGCCCCTTTGCTGCCCGGGGATCTCCGCCCCAGTCATTTTGCCATTTGGGCTTCCCCCTGTTTTGCCACCTACAGAATGTATTGTGCCACTGCCTGACTCAAGCTGCTGTGGCTTCCCCTGTCACCTCCAACATTGTCACTAATGTTGCCCCTGAGCTCCAGCTTGTTTTTTTCCCGCTTTTGCTGCATGACTTTATCGGCTACATTCCGCTTCAGTTTTTTGGTCCCGTTTTGCCCCCTTAAGTGCCAGGGAATTTTATAGTGAAGGATTCTAAAGCGGGGGGGCCGTCATTGCTGTTACTAAAAAAACCAACATTGTATGAAAAACCCAACAAGCTCCCCCCCGCATATTTAAACTGGCACAAAGTTCTACAGCACCCTGCGGGTTGTGCAGCCTGGAAATGTGTTTTTAACGGATCCGTGCGAAAGTTTCGGAACGAAAACAAATTTTGTCGGAAAATTCGGCGAAGTGACCGAATCGAATTTTTGAGAAATTCGCCCATCTCTTTTTATATATAAGAATTTTCATTTTTAGTGCTGCCATCTCCATTGTAGAAAATGTTGAAAATGTGCCTGTTCTCGTAGCAACTGTTTAGATATCACAACAATTTTACTCTTCCTCTTTTGTAGAGATTACTGAAATGCAGTTTCTCATTACTAGAAGACAAACTGAAAGTTAACATATCTGTTTTAATGTTGTAGAAAATTTCACGGATTCACCTGATGTGAACCAAAAAGTTCCTGTACCTGCACGGGTAAACAAATTTTTTTTATAGATTTCTTTCGTTTAACCTTTAGATGCTGCAGTCAACCTGGGCACGATTGGGAGTTTAAAGAAGAAAAAGATGCCTTTATATTTTTTTATACCAACACGGATAATTTGCGCTGCTTAATAACCTTGTACTGCAAGGAAGGTACAGCAATACTAGTAAATAACAAAAAGGGGCAGAATCACAAGTGTGCCCTGGGCCCCCTTTAAAAAGTGATCAGTGGGATGCCAACAAGCCCCAAAAATGATAGTCTATCCTATGGATAAACCAGAACAATTGAAGAACTGCAAATCCTCTAATGCTGCTATGAAGTAACTAAATTATTTACTGTTTCTGAACACTTGAATATAATGTTTCAACCCCTTACCACTGCAGCCTTTTTTTTTTTTTTTAACGTTCTTTTTTCTTCCCCACCCCCCAAAAGCCCTAATTTTTATTTTTCTATTACATAGAAATTTGGGGCTATTTTTACGACAAGATGTATATTCTGTTGGGGTCATTAACTGTACCATAGAATATACTGTGAAACCGCAAAAACAAATTTAAGTGGGGCTTAATGTGAAAAAAAAATGTACTTGTGCTATGTTTGTGGGGCTTTTGCTTTTACCACATACACTTTTTTGGCATAGTGTTTTTGTTAGTTGTATTCTACAGTTTGTTATGGCAATACCTAACATGTAGGTTTTTGGTTATGCTCAGTAAAAAAATTCCAAACATTTTCTATTTTTTTAATTTTTGCCACAGCACCATTTTCTGTGACCAATTTTTTTTTTTGTACTTCCCCCAAAGCCCCCTTGAGTGGGGTGATTTTTTGGTGAGTGTAATTTTATTGTTTTTTTGGAATAGATGCAGCTTCTTTGATCACTTTTGTTCCATTTTTTAGGAGACGGGAAATAACAAAAAAAAATTAATTTTGACGTTTGGATTTTTTTTTCTTCTATGGTGTTCAGCGTTTTGTTATATTTTAATAGATCACACTTTTATGAATATCAAAATTCCAATTATGTGTAACTTTTTTATTATTTAATTTTTTTGTGTTTGTTAAGTGGCAAAATGGGGATGATTTCAACTTTTAGCATCCCTTTTTCACTTGTAAACATTATTATTATTATTATTATTATTATTATTATTATTATTATTATTATTATTATTATCATATTTTCTTTTACTTGTACATTGAGTCCCCACAGCCTCTAAGGGGTTAAGCAATAGGGAATGGAGCCGGTTGCTACTGCCAAATGTTGGTGTTAGTGGCTGAGGTTTTGAGACCCTCTTAATATTTATGAAGAAATGGCAGAAATGCGAAATTTAGCATTCCTTTATCTTCTGAAAGTATTTTATCTGTCGACCTTCTTGTGTAAAAAGACCAGAGACCATACATAGCCAACTGCATCACTCAGAAAAGATCTAGAAAATATGATCAGACATGAAGAGGCGGACTTCTCAGTAAAATGTTTGTGCATCATAATTGTCCTAAGCAAGTCAAAGTTATACACAGAATGATTGTAAAAATGTAACAAGGATTTATGCTCACAAAAATGTTAAAAGAGTTTTCCGGGACTAGCTTTTTATTTGTTATAGGGCATACAACTGTGTTATATTAAACTTTGTAATTCATACTTACAAGGAAAAGAGCCCTGTTCTACACAACCACTATCCCTGGCTATATGATATTCATTGCACACATGACCTCACTGAATGCTATATCACACTCAATGGTTGTGCTTTGATTCCAGGCTCAGCTCAGGAACACTCCCCCGGAGTGGGCGTGAACTGAGCAGAGAACAATCTGGCTATATTCATTCTTGCCAGCCTGTAGTTGCAAGCCTGAATAAAATGAATTACATTAGAGTAATTACAGTGAGGGACTGTTTGTTTATCTTTGAATCCTGCTGGCATGACTTACTAACAGTGATGATACTGTACTGTTTTTATGAAAATGATGACTGCAACTCTGTACAGTTTATATAGTGACCCAAGAGTCCTAGCTATCATCATTATCATGACAGCAAATACAAAGCTGGAGGGATAACACACTATGTCAGCAAATATACCCTAGCAGTAATAACTGTGGAGAGAAGTCCTAGATTGCATTGCAGTCTGGGAGTTGCAGAAAAGAGATGCTGGAGAACTACTGACACTACGACAAGCAGGAGGTTTTACTGTAAAAGTGGATCGTATGATAGATTAATAAGGAGACATAAGAAAATAAAACACATGAAGAGAGTGGAATAATTTTACTTTCAATATAAATGCTGTTTATAGTGTTCTATGAAATCTTTACACTTCAAAAACTCCTTTAAAAAGTCATATGTTCTTAATTTAGATGTTGCTTAATTGGTATTAAGAGCTTAGATACTAAATAAAAAAGTAAGTTGAAAGGAGGTAGAGCAAACATGAAATAAGCCATAATTTGTGACTTTTTAAGCCAAAAACACAGGCACTCCTACATTGTAATGTTGGGTTTAGCTCTGTCACAAGTACAACAAAAATGTCCAAATCAAGGGGATTTGTTAAAATCAAAGTCCAAATGAAAAAACATCTTTATCTTCAGCATGTGGAAGTAAGGCATAACACAAATACATGCTTTCTTCAGGAAACCAGAAAACAGAAGCAGGTTGATCTCACCAGACAGTTTTTAGGATACAGCAGAATTCTAGAGACATGGAAGCGACACAGAACCTACATACTCCAGACACAAACTTCAGCCTGGGAGCCACACCCAATCTCACCTAAGTCTCCTGGCTTAGATAGGCCAGGCAAAACCTGGCCCGGATACATGGGAGTAGTCATCTCACTCAGTTCTTAAAGTACTCCAGTAAAAAGCTGGTCCAGATCAGCAGTTTGCAAGCAGCCATATTAATATTAACAATATGTCAGCAATCTAAGATTACTAACAAAAGACTATGGCTTACTTCACCAAGCCCAGGTATCTTAGTGATACATATTGACCATCAATCACGGCACCTTGTGCCTTTTCACATACCCCCCTGTTCAAAACTAATTGCTGGACACTTCCAACCAACAAATAGTGCACCCTTGATAATGCATCTGCATTTCCATGCAGTTTGTGCAGTGACTTTTCAAAATTAAAGTTACAATCTTGTAACACCAGATACCAACATGTTTTTCTGGCACTATTCCCTTTTTTTGCTCTCATCCACTTCATTGGGAATGATCAAAAATCAAATTGAATGTTCTACCCAGTAGGTAATACCTTAGGGAATCCAATGTCTATTTAATTGCCAGACACTTTTTCTCCACAATTGAGTTATTTTTTTTCAAAAGGGGAAAGCTTACGGTTTAAATACATTATGGGGTGCTTCTTTCCATTTATGTCTTTAGACATTACCGCACCCCGACCTCAATTTTTTTCTGGAATATGATCAGGAGCATGACATTTATAACAAACTACAATATGAGCTTGCCTGCCAAAAACAGCCACTCAGGAGAGGCTTTATGTCCCTTCATTGGCACCTCTGGGTCCCTCAGAGACCACAGGTAAGGCGATCTTCTACCAACTGGTTTATCAAGGGAGTTTTCTACTGCCTGGTAACTTTCAACAAGGCCTACGAGGTCGTAAGCATTCTGGGGGTCCCCCTGAGCAACCAAATATTGTAAGCATTGTAAGCAGAGTTTGTATGAGCATGTCCATTACCACTCTTTCCACCATGTGCTCTAGAGTACATGGAATCAGGCTGCAGCCATTTTTGTACCAGATGTAGCAAGTTGAACATCTGTGACCTTAGAGGCTTGTCTTTGCTGTATAACAAGTGATATACATGCTGCGCTTGGGCGACCAGAGTCACCCACAAGTGGGCCAGGATTTCAGCTTTAAGTTTGCTGTACTCCCTAGCATCTTGCAGAGTCAGATCACGGACTACCTTTTGTGGCTATCCTGTCAGATATGGAACTTATTTCTTCGGCTTCACTTTCTCTCTCTTAGCCAGTCTTTCAAAAATCTTAAAAAAAATCCCTCCACATCATCCTCAGGTGTAACTTTTTGCAAAGCATCTCTCACTGACTTCTGTGCAGAGGCACTGTCACTATTTCCAGAAGGAGCTGGGTCATCCTTCCTTCTGAATGTCTCTGTTAGTAGGGCAAGCTGTCGGACCAGGAATTAATTTGTCTCCTGCTGGGCCTGCATGGCCTCCATATGAGCTCTCTGCTGCTGGGTGCTGGTCTGCTGCTGTTGCAGATTAGCTTGCACCAACTGTTTAATTACTTCCTCCATGCTGGAACATCCCGTGTGCAGCACTGACACTGCTTTATCCCTGGCCCTGCAAAGTCTTTATACAAGTTTAACCACCTATGACTCTTCTTGAGGAGTGCTATGCTCACATCCTCCACCAATTGTGGGGTTTAGCTCCCTTATAGGGACCACAGAAACAGAAATGTCCAAATCAAGCAGATTTATTTAAATCAAAGTCCAAATAACAGCTTTATATTCATGTGGAAATAAGGCATGTGGAAATAAGGCATATCACAAATACATCCTTTCTTCAGGAAAACCAAAAACAGAAACAGTTTTTTCTCCCCAGACAGTTCTCAGGATACAGCAGAGTTCACCTATTATTCAATCCAGACATATGGAAGCAACACAGAACCTTTACACTCAAGACACAAACTTCAGCTGTGAGCCACACTGCAGCTCATCTAAGCCTCCTGGCTTAGATAGGTCAGGCAAAAACTGGCCTGAATACATAGGAGTAGTCATCCCACCAAGCTCTTATACTGCTCCAGTAAAAAGCCAGCCTGGATCAGCTGCTTGCAACCAGCTTAACTAACATTCAACCCTGGTCATTAATCTAGCATAACCCACAAAAATACTACCGGCTTACTTCACCAAGGCCAGGCAACTTGGTGACACGTATCGGCCATCAAATATATATCTTCCAAATTAACTTCTCAGCAGTGCATGACAAACTGTTAAATTCTCACCATGTAGTGTTGCTTACACAGCTGGTTTACTTTGACTATTACTCCAACATTTGATCTGTTAATTTATGGCAAATTTTCAGTATTCTACATATTCTGCAGATGCATAATTATAGTAAAGTCCTCAGGTTTCAAGTGCTAAGTGGCTTTTTCTTTAAAAACGTGAATCTAGTATTTAATACATTCATTACAATTTCACATTTAACCATACCATTTCACAAAAGAAAATGCAATTTGGATGGCATAAGGTGTATTTAACAATGTACATTTCAAAGTCTTAATAATGTATGCAAAGAAATAACCCTCTGTTCCACTTACTAAGTTAATTATAAGTTACTGATTGGCATCCTATCAGAATTTTTTCATTATAATGAAATCCTAGAGGTTGAAACATACTAGGATAAGTGTTAAGTTTGATAAATGTATTGATTAAGATGAAAATACACTTTCAGTGCTTATTTTCCTAAATGTTAATTAGGAGCAGATGGCAATATAAAATGAAGGTAAAGATGTAATTCATCTTCATTTTTACTCGGGTATGAGTTTCATCTACTCACAGATTCTAAAATACAGTACACTACATAGTGGATGGTTTTAAAATTATAGGCAATGAAGCCTTATAGATGTATGCAAAAGTTTGGACATATTTGTAATATGTTTAACTAACTCTTTAGGTAAAAGTGGCTAAAGATCAAGGTAATGTTGCTGAATTTCAGTAATAAATTGCTGTGTCAGGATAAAAGTTAAAAGATTATTTACCCCAATGTTAGGATGTGCAGGGATTAGACTTCCACCATTATATTGTCCTATCCTAAGGTTGGTCTATTAAGTCTTCTTAACAGATATCTTCAAAAGCGTTCACTTCATAGTGCTGCACATGTGCTGTGTACTTTATTACTCTCTAGTCAATTAAGCCAACTGCTCCTTCTATACCTGTGCACCAACTGTATTGAAAAGTATAGTTGACAACACTTTACAATACAATTATATGCAAATTAAAAAAGTCACATACTGAATAATAAATGGTGCATTACTTTGGCAGACATAGGCAATTGCATAAGTATACATGGTCCAAATGTTAAGAGATGACTATATTTAAACAGTCTTTCCACATGTAAGGGAATGTTCACACGGTGTCTTTTAGATGCTTTTTATTCAGACCCAAAAACACATCTTAGAATGTGCAGTGTGATTTAAATTAGTTTCAATATAAAACACGCATTGGCATTCAGACGTCTGAACGTTTTTGGATCTGTTCAAAGAATCAACATGTCAATTCTTGATGTGTTTTACGCAAGTAAGGGTATGTTCACATGGCGTAATTTCGGCCGGTATTTCGCCGCGTATTTGCGCTCTAGTAAGGCCGAGATGTGTGCCGATATTATGGTAATCCATAGCTCTCATAGAGAACTATCGATTACGCCTCCTCTCCCTGCTCGTACAATAAGATCTCCTTGTACGCGCGGGGAGATAAGGAACATGTCACTTATTTGCGGCGCTTTTGCACCGTGAGTAATGCATGTCTATGGGGCCCCCAGTCCCCCACGCTGCAGAAATATGCACTGTTCAGCACAAGCTCCCGAGACACATTATGTATTGCGGTGTGTACTGTATGCGCCGCAATACATCGTGTGAACATAGCCTTAAATCCCCATAGGAAACAATGGAGTGCATTTTTGGAGGCTGAAAAACGCATCCAAAAACGCATCACGTTTTAGGGTACATACGGGTAAGTTTTGGATGTGTTTTATGCCTACCCGCCACTGTCCCATCACACTCATACCTTCCCACCACCTGCCCATCCTGCTCATACCTACCCTCCACAGGCCCATCTCACTAACACCTACCCTCCACCAACCCATCCCACTCACACCTACACACCAACGACCCATCCCTCACACACCAACCCACCACCGGCCCTCCCATCCCACATGGCACCCTAGTTTCTTTGCTTTCTTAGAATCCTATTACTCCCCATTCACTTACCCCTCACAATAATTAATTTTTTTATTTTTTTTTTATGTGCAGTATGAAATGAAGTGGAAATTTACCATATTTTTCAGACTATAAGATGCGCTTTTTTCCCCCAACATTTGGGGGGGAAAACAGGGGTGCGTCTTATAGTCTGAATGTATGGAACATGGCCGCTCAGTGCAGCAGCTCAGTGCAGCCGCGTCCAGTAAAGCTGCCGGCTACAGGGATGCCAGTATACAGGGATCGAGCAGGCTCTATCCCTGCGCTTAACACTTTAGACGCGGTGGCGATTACAGCTGCGGCATCTAGCTGAATCAGTCCGATCATCCTCCCGCAATGTAATTGTAGGTGGGCGATCAGTTGTCATAGCAGCAGGAAGCCTCATACAGGCTTTCACAGCTGCCATGTACAGGGTATGTGCACCTATTACATCCGGCCTACGGCAGGGAGTAATAGGTAATTAATGAACGTCCTATGTACAGAAATACAATAGTACTGCTGTATATAAGACAAGGAAGTGTGCCCCCTAGTGGTCAAGTGCCCTAGGGGGACCGAGTATTAAAGCAAAAATAAAAGTTTAAATGACCCCCTTTTTGCAGTTTTACAAATAAAATAAAAAAGTTACACATATTTAGTATGTGTAAGTAGTTTTTTTTTTTTATATTGGTGGGTAAGTGGGCAGATGGATTTATTCTAATTAGGGTGGGTGTGGTGGGAGGTTGGGGTGATTAGGGTTGGTTGGAGGGTGGGCAAACTTTTTATAAGTGTTAAAAGAGGAAAGATAAAAATGATACCTGAATTGAAAATGTATTTTGTCTCCTGTATTTGTTTTTATTTAATTATGTAATTTTTTAAAACTTTTGTAGTTGTCCTGAGGAAAAAAATAGAGCTCCCCTTTTTAATACATTTTTAAGCATTATATAAGACAAAGCAAAGGAGAGTTCTGTTTAATTACTAAGGGCAACTACAAATTTTCTACACTTACACATGCCCCTTTCTTGAACTGCAAGTAATAAAAATGCCTCTGTGAAGAACATTTTTAGTTGCCCAATAGCAACCAAACAGAACTGCACTTTGAACAAAGTGCTACATAAACATGAAAGTGCAGTTATGTTTGGTTGTTATTGGGCAACTAAGAATGTTCTTCATGGAGACATTTTCATTACTTGCAGTCACTGTAGCAATCAAACAGAGCTGTACTTTCACTGCACATATTACTGTAAAAAAATGAAAGTGCAACTCAGTTTAGTTGCTATGGGCAGTAAGAGTCTCCAACCCCTAGAAACAACCATATTTGAAAAAATAAGAAGATTTAATTATTTTGTTAAACATGACAAGCAAATTAGTTTGACAGATTTCAACAGACTTCTACTTCTTAATAATCTTGGTCCCCGAAGGCCTTTGACCGGAGTATATCCATCACTCTCGCCGGACGGACTGCTGCTCACTGAGGCTGTGAAAATTGCCACTTGCCAATTACACCTATGGGAGACATGAAGTAGTCCGTGATGGTTTCTCCCACCATTGCAGTGGTATTGGATGGGCGGCTGAGGACTAAGGTGAATGGAGCATCATCAAAACCTGCCTTTGTCTCCACTTCCATATCGGGACTTTGAAAATCCCGAACATAGTTGTGGAGAACACCAGCAGCTTTGATGACTTGTGCCCAGCTGAGCCTCATATTGAAAACCGTCCTCCAAGCATCCAGTCTCCTTTGTGGGTATGGTCTCAGCAGGTTGTTCAATAATGGAAAGGCCTTATCCCCTACCAGAACAAAGGGGACTGCGTGGTACCTGGAAGCAGTTTTGGTGGGGGTAGAGTCATCTGATCTTGCAGCACTTGCCTCCCAAACTCAGAGTCCCCAGTACTCCCAAAGCCACCAATGTCGATCGCAACAAATTTATGCTGTGCATCAGCCACAGCCATCAGGACCACCGAAAAATACTTTTTGTAATTAAAGTACATAGATCCAGATCGCGGAGGCTGCTGCACACGTATGTGCTTACCGTCGTCAGCACCTATGCAATTGGGGAAATTGGCCGCAGACTGAAGGCCTGCTGCTACCTGCAACCAAATCTCCTGGGTCAGGCCTGGCATTGAGATGGGCTGCATGTTCCGCCAGATCAGGTAGCATGTGCACCTCACAATTCCGGAGATGGTTGATTTGCCAACCCGGAATTGGAGGTGCAGCGATTCATTTTGCCAGAAATCTGCAAAAAAAAAAGTGATAATTTAAAGGCTGTATTTCTCCAAAGCATCTCAATTAATGAAACTGAGTGAAGAATATTCTTAGTTTCCCATAGCAACCAAACAGAGCTGCAGCTTCATTGTTTTGGCAGCAATATGTGCAATGAGAGTGCAGCTCTGTTTGGTTGCTACAGGCAACTAAGAATGTTCTTCACTTAGACCGTTTTATGGGGGTATCTAGGTCATGAATAGGTTCATTTCAATAATAGTAATAGGGTTTTTATAGGTTGAGTTAAAAGAAAACGTATTGAAAAGCAGATCTGAAAAACACATCTGAAAAACGCATTCAAAACACATCCAAAAACTCAATAGCAAATGCGATACATTTTTTGGATGTAGCTTCAGACTGCTATTCAAGACGTTATTGACATATTGAAAAATGCATCAGAAACGCATCCAACACGCCGTGTGAACAAGCTCTAATGCTCAAACGTTATAGGAGCCTATCCTAGGAGGTTTTAGCCTAACGTGTAGGACAAAAAGTGCCTACAGTATGAACTAATTAAGCTGGACAAAGTCAGGATGGGATTTAAGCCAATGAATATAATCAGTCAATGATTTTTTTATATTAATGACTAGACGAGTTCACAGTCTTATGTACATTATAATCAATAATGTGTCTTTTCTTGCCTGTTTTGATTTGACTATACTCAATTTATTCTTTTAGATGTTTTATAGATATTCTTATAAAAAGTAAATGAGTTAATGACCAGCAAAGCTCTACTAATGCCAATCTATTCTTTAATTTAGCATTTATTCTGACAAAGCACTCTGATAAAGGGCTTAAAGGACTTGAAAAGAGCTAAGAGAAGCAAGTCATGTAATAGGTGCTAATATTCTGCTGTGCTTAGAAGTCCAGAGTCTTTAAAATGGTTGACTTTGTGACATTTTAATACACATACATATGTATGTATGTTTATATATATATATATATATATATATATATATATATATATATATATATATATATATATTGTGGCCGACCGACCTCAGACGGTCGCAGGATTCTGCCACTAGGCGGCGAACAGCAGGAGATCTGCTGCCGACGTGCCACCGAAATCCTGGATTCGGTGGGGGAAGGCAACCATTTGGCGTCAGTAACCATAGGTTACTGACATGTGTATCTAGTGTGGCTGCTATGCGGCTTTTGATGGGTTGCCTTTCCCGGGACGTCACAGCGTTGGGTGGAGGCCGTCCCACGTTCCAGGCCAGGTTCGGTTCCAGGATTTACCAGGCATATAAAAAGCCTGTCTCTGCAGGTGATCAGAGGGGCGTGGTCTGCTACCAGAGTGTGGAGCAGCAAAGAAGCTGGAGACAGAGGCTCTGGCCCCCAGAGGCTTAGGAGAAGGCGGTGCCATTGGATACTGGCAAGTGTATGCGTTGGTGGTACTGGACGCTAGGTCCAGTCCACGGCTAGAGAGGGACTAACGTGATTAGTCAGTGGCCAGACGGCCTGAGGTTTTTATTTCTTTTGTTTGTTTGCATGTGCCTCAATAAAACTGGCTGAGGCCAGTGTTAAACTGGAGCCCAGTGTCTGTGTGCCATTCCGACTACACAAAAAACGGCGATCCCAGAGCTGAATGACCCCCGGGCCGGGCCAAGATGGCGGCCGAAGGTAAAGTAAGGCGTTACAATATATATATATATATATATATATACACCGTTTGTGACATGTAATACACACACATATGTGTATCTATATATACACTACCGTTCAAAAGTTTGGGGTCAATTTTGTGTTTTCCCTGAAAACTCCTAGTTTTATTTATCAACAGAGTTGCAAATTGAATAGAAATATCGTCCAGACATTGACAAGGTTAGAAATAATGATTTTTATTTGAAATAATAATTTAATGTGGGAGTCGGTATAATTGCAATGATTTAAGTTTTATATATTTTTTATGTTTTATTAATTTTACACAATAGAATTAGGTCTTTATGAAATTGCGTTTTTTTGTTGTCCTATTCTGACAGCCATAACTTTTTTATTTTTCTGTGCACGAAGCTTATTATGGGCTTATTTTTTGCGTGATGAGTTGAAGTTTTTATTAGTACAATTATGGGGTGCATATGGTGCTTTGATCACTTTTTAGTAAGGTTTTTGTGAGGCATTTTGAACAAAATACAGCATTCCTGGGAGTGTTTTTTATTTTTATTTTTGACAGCGGTCAATGATATGCTATGCTAGTTTTACTCAGCAGGTCGATACGATTACAACGATACCCAATTTGTATTTTTTTTATAGGTTTTACTGCTTTTACAGAATAAAAACCCTTTTATTCAAAAAGGAAAACACGTTTTTGTATTGCCATAGTCTGAGAGCCATAACTTTTTTATTTTTCGGTTTACGGAGCTGTATTGGGTCTTGTTTTTTGCGGGATGAGTTGACGTTTTTATTGGTATCATTTTTGGGGAGACAAAACTTTTTGATCAGTTTTAAATCCATTTTTTGAAAGGAAGGGTGAAGAAAATACTGCAATCCTAGTAGTGTTTTTTATTTTTATTTTTAACAGCGCTCAACGTGCAGTATCCGTGACAAGTTAGATTTACTCATTGGGTCAATACGATTATGGCGATACCCAATCTATATATTTTTTTTATTTTGAAGCACTTTAAAAAATAAAAAAGTGTTTTATTGTGTAAAACAATATTTATGCATCACTGTCTTCTGAGAGCCATAACTTTTATATTTTTCCGTATATAGAGCTGTGTAAAGACATTTTTTTTGCAGGATGAATGGACGTTTTAATTGGTACAACTTTGGAGTTAATTAGAGTTTTTGATCGCTTTTCCATTTTATGTGCTGCGGGATGAGTCCGCACAGTGTTCACCTTGCGGGTTAATAAATGTGACAGATTTATAGGGCAGGTCGTTATGCACGTGTCGATACCAAATATGAGTACTTTATTTATTTTTGATCTTTTTTGGGGCGATTGCCGTTTGTAAAGGGGAAAAGGGCAGTGTACGTGTTTTTATTTTATTTTTTTGTGTTTGTGTTTTACTTTTTTTTCACTTAACATTTATTTTTACATTTTTAAACTTTTTTTTACTTTTTCTTCTAACAGCAATCATCAGATTGCTGTTAGAAGGCAGGCCAGTACACAGTACTAGTACTGTGTACTGGTCGCCATGACAACTACCTGTCACCATGCCCACAATGCTTTGCAGGTATGGTGACGTCACAGATGATCCCGGGAAGTGCTGTTCACTTCCCGGGACCATCAGACAGGAGATCGGTATTGCACTGTGCTGCGGCAGCCACCGGGAGCAGGCAAGAGGAGCTCTCTCCTCCTGCCTGCGGCTTCATTATTGCAACCATGACAGGTTGCGGTAATGAAGCGTTAATCACCCGAGGCCGGAGCTTACTCCGGCCACGGGTGATACGGCATGCGGCCAGCGGTAATTTATCGCTGGTCCCATGTCGCGATCGTGCGCGGCTCGCCCGCAAGCCCGCGTGATCGCCAGGACAAATGCATACGTCCATTTGCGGGAAGTCACTTCCCGCTAGGGCGTATGCATACGTCCTATGTCGGGAAGGGGTTAAGGCCAGCATCCCTCAGTCGCCTCTTCAATGTAGATGCTGACACTGGCGTTTTGCGTGTACTGTTGCTCAGTTATGCAGCGGGGCCTCCCACTTCTCTTTCTACACTGGTTAGAGCCCGTTTTGTGCTCTCCTCTGAAGAGAGTAGTACACTCCGTTGTAGGAAATCTTCAGTTTCTTGGCCAGTTCTCGCATGGAATAGCCTTCATCTCTCAGCACAAGAATAGACTGTCGAGTTTCACATGAGAGTTCTCTTTTTCTGGCCATTTTGCGAGTTTAATCTAACCAACAAATGTAATGCTCCATATTCTCAACTAGCTCAAGGGAAGGTCAGTTTTATAGCTTCATTAATCAGCAAAACTGTTTTCAGCTGTGCTAACATACTTGCACAAGGGTTTTCAAGGGTTATCAACATATCCAACAGCTTTCTTACACAGTTAGCAAACACAATGTACCATTAGAACACTGGAGTGATGGTTGTTGGTAATGGGCCTCTGTACACCTATGTAGATAATGCATTAACAACCAGACGTTTGCAGCTAGAATAGTCATTTACCACATTAACAATGTATAGAGTGTATTTCTGATTCATTTCATGTTAGCTTCATGGAAAAGAACTGTGCTTTTCTTTCAAAAATAAGGGCATTTCTAAGTGACCCCAAACCTTTGAATGGTAGTGTGTGTGTGTCTATATATATATATATATATATATATATATATAGATATATAGATCTATCTATCTATCTATGATACACTGCAGCTTTGCAAGTTTGTCCACCTACAAAAAGTGAGGAAGTCTGACATTTTTATCGTAGATACTCATTACCTGTATTAATTGCGACTGTTAGAGCTTGTTACCTGCATATAGGACACCTGTCCACACACTCATTCTCTTCACCATGGAAAAGACTAAGGTGTTATCTAAGAACAACAGGGGCAAATTTGTAGACATGCAAAAGGTTATGATGGGCTATAGGACAAAAGGCAAGCAACTTGGTGAGAAGGCAACAACTCTTGGCGTAATTATTAGAAAATATAAGAAACACAAGATGACTTTAAATCTTCCCTTGTCTGGGGTACATGCAAGATCTTGCCTAATGGGGTAAGGATGATTCTGAGAAAGGTCAGAAATCAGCCCAGAACTAAATGGGAGGACTTGGCCAATGGCCTGAATAGAGCTGTAACCACAGTCTTAAAGACTACTGTTAGTAACACACTATGCCGTCATTGATTAAAGATTTACACAGGTGCCTTGTACCACCATAGACTGGGGTCAAAATGAAATCAGCCACTGTTCTATTGGTTTGGATAAGGGGCAAGAGAAACCAAGCATTATCAAAAGGCTCATTTGTCCTTTGTTCTTGACCCTAGTTTTCTTGAGGTTGTTATTGGGGACGAAAAGGACCTTTTTAAGTCAGCCTTAGTGACCTATGGAAAACCACAACAATACTCAACCTGTGTTATGATGACAAAGATTATAATAGTTTTAGTATAATAGAGTATACTATGGGAGTAAAATAAACATGCAAAACTGTAATATATTAAAAGTATGAAAAACAGTGACTCATTTAGTAATAAAATACAAATTGCATAAAAACTGGCATAAAATAAACTTTGTTGTGTAAACATTACAAATAAATCATTATAAGCAGGATGATCAAATGTTTTTCTGTTAGTGTAAACATTTTCTGCATGTCCCATGTATTTCTTAAATAGTTATCATGTCAATATTTTTGCTGTTGCAATGGAAAATAATTTACCACCTGTTTTTAATTTATTATTACACCTTACGTTATTATTCTTTATGAATAAGTGAATTTTATGTACCCCAGAGAGCAACAAAAATAGTACAATTTGTTCTGCATAAACAAGACCTCCTACAAACACATTAAAAAAAAGGTTATGGTTGGTGATTAAGGCCCATATAAGGCTAGTATTTAAGGGCTTAAAATATTTTACAAAATGAAAGCCCTAACATTACTTTATTAATAAGTAATCTTGCATATATATTGTAGGATCTTTTCGTCCTATCATAATAGGAAATATATTTTTATATTTCACCCACTAATGCATATTAGATTTTCTGCCCACTTAATTACCTAGCACAGAGAATCCTCATTAGCAGCAGAAAAACTCATGCTCAGCCTTGTGGATTATGAGCTGCAAAAATAAAAAAAAAACAAGGCAAAATAATATAGCCATGGGTTACAGACTGCAGGCAGGTCTAAAATGAGTCTATTTATATCAATTGTCTTGTGGCAGCAGATTGATTATGAATCTGTTTTTTATGTGATTTAGTTTTCTTTGTTTTTTTAGAATTTAAGCATGCATATATTTCTGAAAAAAAGCACACAATGTAAGTTTTCTACATGGAAAGGGTATTTGTTTATTGAAGACAATGTACTTGTGTTTGTTTTCATTTAATTGCACATTTGCATATACACATAGCCTCTGGTTTACATAATTTCCCTTAACTTGAATCTTTTTTTCTGTACAGTTACTTGGGAAATTAAGTTATAAGCTCAATTATTATGATTGTCCTAAGTAACTAACAGCAGCCATACATGTCTAACGTGTTACAGGCTTAAAACAAAGAAATTCTACTCTTACTATCAATGAATTAATCACATTTAATGTATATGTTTGATATTTTGAAGAATCTGCTAGATATGTTTATATATCACACAAATGACCAAGCAAGATTCTGTATATATGCATTGAAAATGTTTTTTATTAAGAAGTACTGCAGGCCGACTTTGCATCCCTTCAGTTCTTAATAGTCATTAAAAAGAAATGATCTACTGTCATGTAAATAAAGAAGCACAAGATAATTTAAACAAATGCAAAAAGACACACGATTGCCAGCTTAGTTACAACGGGGGGTTTGAATCCTAAAAAGCGACAGCAATTTTTTATCTCCCTTATGTGTTTTTTAACTGGGGACTGGGTATGAGCGTATTACGACAAAAGTTAAAAGGGCAGGTTTTTTTAAGCTTATCGAAATTTCCCCCGATATCCCTAGTTTAGGTGAAATCTTAAAAAAATCATTTACATGGGCCCATTTTCGCATTTCCGTCATTTTGGGTCAACCCAAATCCCCGAGGATTGAGGAGTGAGGAGGAAGTACACTCACCACTTTGGGGTTAGGATCTCATTGGCTGAAAAAAATCACTTGCCCCCTTTATACTATGCAATTACATTTCCTTTTTCATTTTTTCTCTCCTGTTTAACACACAGCGGGAAGTTTGGGCTCTGTAAAATAGCTTTCTGCAGCTAAGAGAACAGTCTTTCTTATACACAAAACCACCTTTAGCTGAAAAAGCTATTGAATAGTTAGATTAAATTAAAATTTTTTACTTTTATTAGTTAGATAAATTTTTTAAAGAAATCTAGTGGTTGTGCAGCCACGAGGGTGGCGGCGGGATGAAAAGGGATGTAAAGGGGGGGTGATATCGTTAGGGCCTGTGTTCTGTGACCTTTAATTGAATAGCAATTTTTTTTACCACTTTTTTTCCCCAACCTCGATTGCCCTTTTGTTTTTTTTAGTTCTTTTGCACTACTGGTGTCATGTTGCCAAAAACCGGGATAATTTATCTCTATAAATTTTTTTTTTATTTTTTATTGTATCTGTGCCTTTTTTTGCCAAAAAAAGGGTACTGAACAAATTTTGTTATACAATTTTTAGTAAATTGCGCCTGTTGCAGTGGCGCAAGACCCCATATTAAATCCATAAAAACATTAAAAAACCCTTATTTCATCCGTGGGTCTGTTTCCACAAAGAGTTGTTTGAAAATTTGGTTAAATATTTATATAAATCGCATCTGTTTTTAGGGGTGCAAAAACCGCCATTTTTAATCCATACATTTTTAAAATGTTCATGCACTCAGTGCGTCTCAATTTGGCCCAAATAGTGCATTGTACGTGTTTTTTGAAAACCCCAATTTCTAGTCCTACGGGGTAGTTGTAATTCCGGGGACTAAAGGGGAAAACACTATTGTTTTGGGGTTTAGGGTTTCTTCCACCGACCGCTTTTTCCACAAATATCGAAAAAACAATTCTTTTCTAACCCTAGTTGGCCGTTGGAAATTAGAGGATTTAAGAAATCTTGATCTACTTTTGCAGTACAGCCTCAAAAAAGGACGGGAAAAACCTTCTGTACCTTTTTAAATTTTTTATTTTTCTAACCCAGGCAACACAGGGGTAAGGAGAAAAGGGGGGTTTAAATTTGGTGCCTAAAAGCAATCCTTTACCCCCCCACAAAGCCTAAAAAGCAGGGCACACTTACGACACCAGAACCGGCTTTAAACATGGTGCATGACCGGTCTCAAACACCGATTTTTTTGGATAGTTCCGGCCCAATTGATTTCCCGGGTACCCCAAAATATGAATATCCCAAGCTCGCTTGCCCGCCATGGGGTTTTTCCCCTTCCAGCAGCCAGCGTCTATCTGAGCAGCCCTTTTAGCACACCTGGAGATTTTACAGACAAACGCACCGGCTTTTCCACGACAATGTGGGTTTTTTACTTCTCAAATGAACAGGTGGGTCTCTGATGTTGTGGGCCCTTTTTGTCGATCACCCTTAGATGCCGGTCTAAAACCCCACATTCCTTTCCCCAAAAAAAGGGCCCCTGAAATTTTTTTTTTTTTTTTAAAGTAATTTCTTACATGCAATTTTTATTTTTGATCCCAATAGGGTTTTTTTGTGGTTTTTGGGTTTGGGGACGGAAAGACACCAATTGTACACAGTTTCAGAAAAAAATTATTTCCCTTTTCATTTCTTCAAGAAAATTTTTAACATGTCAATATTTTGGGGGCATGGTGCTGTATACAGGTCCTTTGGTACAAAACGTGGTTTTAAGCTTTTTCTTCACAATTGTAACATGGGCGAAGGGGCAGTTTTGAATTTTTGGGGGATGAACTTCAAAAACACTAAGGGCACATATTGCAACTGACTTGTTTTTTGCAAAAGTTTAAAATAAAAAAAAAAATCCCGTAGTGAGACAACCCTTTAAGATTTAAAAACTGAAATAAACATGTTTGGGATTCCCCCCTTATTTTAAAAATGTGTTTTATAGAATTAAACTACTAAAAAACTTGCATTTACAAAATAGCTGATGAAAATATTCCTCTGAATTGTACAAGGGAGATACAGGAAGACTTGAACAGATGTAGGACATTCAGAGGACATGGAGTATGGAGCACATTCACCACCCAAGAACAGAGACAATTTCCTCCAGCACATTGAGTAAAATGAGAAAAAAGATTGCCAAGAAAAAGGGCATCACCACCAGCATTTCCAAGTGAAGTTCAATTGGTCCGCACTCATACAGAGGGGCAAGCGCTCTCGTAGAGGCCGAAATTTGTCAAGCGCTACCCAGGTCTTGACTGTGTACTGAGGAAGGCTGGAGGTGTTAGCTCACACTTCCGCTTCTGCACTCTGCTTCGGCCCGACTGTTTTCGTTGCTGCATCATAGGGGCATTTTTGCTTTGTTAAAAGATGACGGACGCGAGCCCTGGCTCTTAC
This sequence comes from Phyllomedusa bahiana, assembly GCA_025379985.1. Lineage (NCBI taxonomy): Eukaryota > Metazoa > Chordata > Amphibia > Anura > Hylidae > Phyllomedusa > Phyllomedusa bahiana. Next base: position 20,555 of record JAODAL010022894.1, on the reverse strand, counting down.
CTCACCCACTCTATGTCCGGCCCTGCCACCTGAACCTCCGTGATCCCCGTTCAAGCCTCATCCTCCTTGATCAGTAATTTCCTTTAACCCACTTGACAGTATAATGCACGATTTTCAGACAGGCATTGTTAATCTACTGGGGACATCTGTTTCGTTTGCTTCACATTCTAATGTCATAGTGGAAAAACATCACCAATGTGGCAGCAGTAGAATGGCAATTAGCTGTAGCAGCAGCAGCATTGGAAAACTTGTTTTTTTTAAAAGAGTTTATTAGTTATTGCAAATTTTTCTGCTGATGGTCCATAAAGGCACCTGTGTGCATTTTGGGGTCATGCTGCGACCCAGGACAGGTATAGTCAATGTCCAGTTCAACTAAAATGGTGGTTCAAAGACTACTTTCTACCCGCACTTTTTTAATCTGTGGGTCATGAAGGTTTGGGGGACATAATGCAGACCAGAACAGGGAGAGTTAATATCCAGTTCAATTAAAATGGTGTTTCAAAGACTACTTTCTTCCAGGGACTTTTTAATCTGTGGGTCATGCAGATTTGGGGCTCATGACGTGGCCCAGTACAGGGAGAGTCAATGTCCATTTCAACTAAAATGGTGTTTTAAAGACTTCTTTCTTCCAGGAACTTTTTAATCTTGGGGGTCATGAGTTTTGGGGGTCTTTGCTGTTTCCCAAAAAGGGGGGGAAGTCAATGTAGTTCAACTAAAATCGAGGTTCAAAACACGTTCCCCGCATTTTATTTGAGATTCCATAAAGGGGTCTTTGCTTTTTTTGGGGGTCCATGTAAAAAAACCAATAGTAAAGGTCTTATTGACAAAAACTAAATTTCCCGCGCTTCAAGGTATCAAAATGAAAGGGGTTACTTTTTTACACCCTCTTGATCCTGTTAAAAATAAAAAAAGTCCAAATGTCCTTAACCCCCTTTTCATAGTATGCGGAATTTGACAAGGGTCTCAATGGGGACATCTTTGGTGTCAGCTTCACTTTAAAATGTCATGGTGTACAAACGTCAGCAACGTGCCCACATTTGAATGGCAATCCGAAAGCAGCACGAAGCAAGATTGGAATTTTATTTTTTTTTAAAGTCAATTTCTTTTTGGGGGAAATTGTATTCTAGTGCCCATAAGGCTTTTTTTTGGGGGTTTTTTGGGTCAGGTATTTTAAACCCCCTTACCCCCGGCCCCTTTGGGCCCTCCTGACAACCCTTTTTTGGGAAATTTCAGTGTATTTTTATGGGGACTAATTTTTTTGAATTTTTAAACCTATCCATGGTTCAAGATTGTTTTCTCGTGAACATTTTGCTTTAAGATAGTAAAAAATTTTTTGCCCAAAAATTGATTGTTTTTTGTAAAAAAAATATCAAATTGGGGGAAAAAATGTAAAAAAAAATTTTCCAATTTAAAAACTTCAAAAATTTCGCATTAAAGAAGATGGTTTTCCCACTAAAAAATATTTATAACAGCATCTCCCATTGTCTGCTGTATTTTGGGCATTTTTTTTTTTAATGTCTTTTTTTTTTTTTTAACGCATTGGGGGGCTTTTAAATTTTGTAGGAAAAAATTTTCAAATTTCAAAAATTTTCAATTTTTCTTTTTTTTGGGGACCCCCCATTTAACGTATTTTGATTAAACCTGTAGTTAGATACCCCCATAAATGACCTCATCTAAAAAAACTACACCCCTTAAATATTAAAAACCGAATTTGGGGAAATTTTTTTAATCATTAGGTGTTTCACGGGATTAAAGAAAGTAAAAAAAATTTTTAAAAATTTCACTTTTTTTGCAATTTTTAAATTTTTTATACTTTTATCGAAAAAGAATACGGTAAATTGATCAGGGAAATGAAAAAAAAATTTTTATTCCCCAATTCTGCTGTTTTCGAGATATCCCTTTTGGGGGCCCCAGGGCATTATTTGGGCTAAACCACAACCCAAATGGGGAGCATTTATGGACTTGGGGCCTCTTTTTTCATTACGATTTTTATTTGGGGGCCTTTCGGGTTTGCGGACACCCAAAGGGTTTTCCAAAACTTAATAAAACCCCAAAAAAAGACCCCATATTAAAACTACACCCCTTACGGAATATACCCAAGGTGTAGTAGTATATCGACCCCACAGGTTTCACAAATTTTTTTACGTTGGCTCGAAAATAAAAAAAAAATTTTTTTTTTTTCCATAATCTGCAATTTTAGTGAAAATGTTTAATTTTTACAAAAATCTTGAAAAAAAAAAAAACCCCAAAAATTTTGTTTCGCAATTTCTTCCAAGTTCCAATACCTTACATTGGGTGAAATGCTGTTTGGGGGGGATGGGGGGGGTAAAGGAGGGGCGCTATTTGGCTTTGTGCACAGATATTTTTGGGCCTGTCCACTTTTTCAAAGCCCCCAAATACTAGAAAGGTGAAAACCTCCCCGAAATTTCCCATTTTGGATTCAAACCCCCCAGGGATCTCATCTAAGGGTGATTTTCAATTGGGGCCCCAGGGGTTGCTTTTTTTTTTAGCATTGGGATGGAAATGGAAGGGGGGGCGCTTCCCCCCATTGTTTTTTTGGGGTTCATTTTTACAGTATTTCGCCATACGGGATAAATAGGGTAATTTACTATGGGGGCGTACAATTACAATGTATAAATTTTAATATTTTTTTTTTGTTTTATTTCTTTTTCAATAGAAAGGGTTTTATAAAAAGTTGCGTTTTATGTTTCCATTTCGCCTTGTTTCTTTATTTTTTTCATATGGAGTGCTTGGGGTTGCCTTTTTACGAGATGATTTGATGTTTTTTTTTGTACCATTTGGGGGGGGATGTGATGCTTTATCATTTTTATTAAGTTTTTTGTGGGGCATTTTGTAAAAAAATACAGCAATCCTTATGTTTTTTATTTTTTTTTTTTAAAGGGTCCCCGTCGGGAAAATACTTTTAGTTTTCCTCAGCAGGGTTGATACGTTTCAGCGATACCACTTTTTATATTTTTTAATTTTTACTGCTTTTTCCAAAAAAAACCTTATTTTAAAAAAAAACACTTTTTTGCATCACCGCATCTGGAGCCATAACTTTTTTTTTTTTTTTTTTGGAGCTTTTGGGGCTTTTTTTTTTGGGGGGGGTTGACGTTTTTATTGTAACTTTTTTTTGGGGGACAAGACTTTATATCCTTTTAAATCCTTTTTTGGAAGCGGGGGAAGAAAATCGCAATCTAGCAGTTTTTTTATTTTTTTTTTATTTTTTTAGCTTTTACCCTGGGAGTATCCGTGACAATTTTTTATTGGGGTTGGACATTAAAGGTGTACCCCTTTATGTAGTTTTTTTATTTGAAAAACACAATTTTTTTTTTTAAAAATAAAAATGGTTTTTATTTTTTAAAAAAAATATTTAGCTCGCTATTTAATAGCCAAAACTTTTTTAATTTTTCGATTTTCAAGCTGTTAAGGGTTTTTTTTGCGGGGTGGACTGAATTTTAAATTGGTAAACTTTTGGGATTTATATTATTTTTGATCACTTTTTTGATTTTATGGATGCAGGAGTACAAAAATCGCCCAAATTATGGTGATGTTTTGTTTTTTTTTTAGGCGTTTCACCGAGGTTATTAAGTGAAGATTTATAGGTGGGCCTTACGCGGTGGGGGTTCCAAATTGGGGGTTTTTATTTATTTTTGATCTTTTTTTGGGGGGGTTGGGGGTTTGGGGGGAAAGGGGGAAAAAAAGGGGGTGTACGGTTTTTTTTTTTTTTTTTTGTTTTGTGTTTTTCTTTTTTACACTTTTTTTTTTCTTTTTCAACTTTTTTTCACTTTACCCCAGGGGGGGAAAGCATGAAATCGTAGATGTTATGCAATAGGGGGCACATCGTTTTATACTGTATGCTGGGCTCCAGGGAAAAAAAATGTCTGTCAAGCGCCCACAATCATTGTGGGGGTCGGAGTCACCAACAACCTTACTTCATTTACCCGGGGTGCCTGGGGAGGAGACCGTAGCGGCGTCACGCCATTCTGCGCCGGATCCGGCAGGGGCTCACTCCCGCCGCCCGACCGCGATGTGCAACCACGATGTGGCATCGGGGGTTAATCCCCCCGCGGCCGGGGCCACAGCTCACACGGGTGCGGGATGATGAAAACGGGAAATTAACCCCCGGTTCCCTGCCGCGTCTTGCGCGTCTGCCTTGACGGCAAGATCCCTTGACGTATCTACGGGATTTGCGGGAACCCCCACCCGAATTCCGTATGAGACGACAAATTCGGGAAGGGGTTTAAAAAGGGTGCCAGGGGGGGCAATAGGGGGATACCTGCCAGGGGGGGAAATTTAAAAAAATTTCCCATTTAGTTAAAAGTAGACAAATAGAAAGATGGGGACCCCATTTGATTTAACTGAAAAGTGGCCCTTTCTTTGGGACCCCCTTAATGGGACCCCGCCCCTGAACCTTTGTTCCCGTTGGGGTTTTTTTGCTGCCCGGCACGATATTGACAAGTTGTTGGGCCCCGGTGAAAAAGTTAAGGGGGTTTCCGGGGGTTTCCCATGTGCCATTTGCTATAGCGGTTTCTTGTTTGTGTGGAGGGGGCCCCGTAGCTACTGGTACCGCTGTACCTGCTGTGGCTACGCCGTCCTCATGTTTTCTGTTGAACATAATGCATTATTTTAGCCTATGCATTTTTTTCTGTGACTTATATAGCCTAATTGTCTTGGCTAAGAGGTAACACGTATCCAGTTTACTGTTGTGGATGTTAATTCCAGCTTCTCCTCACCTGTTTGGGTGTAAAAATGAAGCTGCTGTTTCTCTCCCTTAGACTTTAATGGGCATCGGCGATTATCGACTATTGGATATCGGATATTGGCATAATAATTGCCGATATCGGTTATCTAACTTATAATGATTGTCGACACAATCGCTCATCACTACTGAGGACTAAATAAATATTATTTTTATATGTCTGCTGCTGGCATCGCTTTCCCTGGCAAGATTTTGGTACTTTGCAGTTGGGAAAACCTCACGACTTTTTCATCTGTGCACCTCTATATGTCTGCATTGAGATCTACATATACATCTGAATATTAACATAATTTAAAGGCTGCCAAGCCTAGGAGAGAGTTCATAAAAAGTTGTTATGCTTAGTTAGTGGAGTACTATCAGGAGGCGTGACAACAATTTCATCTGTACAATGTACACCATTTAGCCGTAACATTAACCCCTTAACGACCTTGGGCGTATGAGTATGTCCCAGGGCCGCTAAGGGGCTTTGCAGGGGGATCGCTCCGCGACCCCCCCCCCGCACAGCCGCCAGGTGTTAGTGGCTAATCGCCGCTAACACCTGGCAGTAACAGCGCCAGCGGGTGGCTCCGCCCGCTGGCGCTGTTTAACCCATCAGACACCGCGGCAAAGATGGCCGCGGCTTCTGAACGCTGATTGGTGTTGTGCACCGATCGTTACGGTCAACGGCACACGCCGATCCGACGAACGGGCATGGAGGTGGTGAGCCTTGTGAAGGCTCCCGTCACTTACCCTGGCTGATTTGCCCCACTTTCGTCCGCAGACAGGAAGTGGGGAACCGCCATCTTTGTACAGCCTAAATGCATTGCCTATGCAATGCATTAGGTTGTATTAACAATCGCGCCCCTAATGGTCAAGCACCATAGGGGGACTACATGTTACAGAAAAAAAAAAAAAAAAATAGTTTAAAAGTACAAAAAAAAAAAGTATTAAAAGTTCAAATCCCCCCTTTCCCCATGTTACAAATAAAATCATTAACATAATAAAGTTACACATATTTGGTATCGCCGCGTCCGAAAAAGCCCGATTTATAAAAATATAACATCATTTAATCCCGTACGCTGAACCCCGTAGAAGAAAAAAATTCCAAACGCCAAAATTGTTTTTTTTGTTCATTTTACGTCACTCAAAAAATGGGAAAAAAAATGATCAAAAAAGTCGCATCATTCCAAACTGCTAGCGATTAAAAGTACAATTCAGCCCGCAAAAATTTCCCCCTCACTGACGTCCGTAAATGTTAGTACAAAAAAAATTTTGGTCGCAAAAAATGGCGCCGTGGCGCAAATTTAAAAAATAGAAAATGTTTGGAATTTTTGTATGGTACCAAAATATAACGGAAACCCTACAAGTTTGGTATTTCCTGATGCGTAACAACCTGTAGAATACAGATAATACATTATATTTACCGAAGACTGAACGCCGTAAAAGCAAAACCCCCGCAAACATGGCGAAAATACATTTTTTTTTTCACAATTTGTCCCACTTGGAATTTTTTTGCGGTTTCCCAGTATATTCTATAGTATAGTGAATAACACCATTAGAAAGTACATATTGTCCCGCAAAATAAAAGCCCTCATGTGTCTATGTAGGTGGAAAAATAAAAAAGTTATGGCTTTCAGAAGGCGAGGAGGGAAAAACGAACGTGTCAACAAAAAAAAAACGCCTGGTCCTTAAGGGGTTAAAACCCGGGTAAAGTGGCAAGTAAAGTGAATAATATTATCTTGTTACCATGACATCTGTTAACAATAGGATATAGAGCTAGACGTTGGAACTAGTTATTCCGCAGTTCGGCATGGCATATACCCACTTACTGGAGCAAAAAGACTTGCTTGATTACTCCTCAGAAAGAGAATTTTTTTTTATTTTTAAGCAATAAAACAACGCATTTCGTGTTTCCCATATAAAAAATTTGCTACCAAAAAATATCCTTTACATATTAGAAAGCTAGTAAATGTAGATTAGTTACAAAAATAGTTATCAAAAGAAAAATAGAGATACAATGTATTTTTCCCCAACAATGGGATATATTGGTTTATTGAGCAGCAAGTGAACATTCACTTCTTGAAGTTGATATGTTAGAAACAGTAAAATGGGGAAACCTAAGGATCTCAGGGCCAACTGTTATGGTTAGATGCTATGATAGTTAGATGGTTAGATGTTAGATAGTTAGATGGTTGGGGCATCTCCAAAATGGCTGGTCTCGTGAGTTGTTTCTGGTGAGCAGCGATTAGTACCTACTGAAAGTGGTATCAGAAAGTACAATTGGTAAACCACCAAAATGTTTATGGGCACTCAAGGCTCATGCATGCACGTGGTAAGGAAAAGCTGGTAAAATCCCACAGAGAGCACAAATTTCTGAAAAAAGTTAATGCTGGCAAGGACTGAAAGGTTTCATAACACAGTGCATTATAGCTTGGTTCATAGGGGGCTCATAGACTGGTTGGAGTGCCCTTGCTGTCCTCTGTCTACAATCAATAATGACTACACTGGGCTGTAGTAGCAGAACTGGACCATGGAACCCTGGAAGAAGTTGAACTGGCTTGGAGACTCATATTTTCTTTCATGTGGATGACTGTATATATGTGTTTCTTAACTGGGCAAGAGATGGCTGGACTAAGGGAAGAAGGTAAGTATGATGCAGTGTGATGCTCTAGGCAATCTTCTTCTGGGAAACGTAAGCATTGTTGCAGTCACAGTACACCTGTTCTTGGCAATGGTATTTACTAATAGCACTAGCCTCATTAAACAGGATAATGTGTCTTGCCATACTGCAAAACTGCTTAGATATAAACTTTGGATCATGACAAAAAGTTCACAAGCACATTCAGATTTCAGTCTGATTGTGCTTGTGAGGGATTTGCTGGAAAAGCAAGTTCAGCACACGCAGGTCCCACCTCACAATTTCCAGGACTTTAATGTTCCGCTACTAACATTTTTATGCCAGATACCAGTGGACACATTCAAAGGTCTTGTGGAATCCATGCTTTTTCAGGTCAGAGTTTTCCATGATACATGTACTCTGTGATTATAAGTGATGCAAAATACTAACCACAATACTGCAGTGTGAAGTTGGTTATAAATAGGTTTTTCTGTTGTAAAACAGAGCTAATGTTAACTTATGAGGCAATGCACTTGAGTATATCAAATACATGTGTATTTTAAAAAATGCAGCATGAAAGAAAAAGACAGAAGTGCTCCCATGTGAACTAAAGTTTTCAATCCATAGGAGGTAAATAGTAGTATGTGCGCACCTTTTTATGTGTTGCGTACCGGAGACACAACTCTCTGAATGCCAGAAGATCACCACTGTAGGGTCAAGTAGAGTCAACTGCTCCTTTCTGGAACTATACTCTGATAGATCCAAGGAGGATAGATAATGAGTATATCATATATACCGAAACCTAATCAGGAATTTGGAATTTTGGTTTGGCAAAAGCAGAAATCAGCGAGAGGACAATAGCGCTGTAACTCCATAATGAGTAATTAATAATTCATTTGAAATATATTTTGTTTCAAATAAATTATTTATTACTCATTATAGAGTTGAAGTGCTATTGTCTACTTGCTGATTTCTGATTTAGCTAAACATAAATTCTGAATACCTGATTAGATTTTGGTATATATGATGAAACGCATAAATCCTGGTAAAAAATATTACTTTTATTATACTTCTTACCCAAAAATATAAAATAATGAATAAAAATATATACTTTATGAGCAATTTACACCACCAGCCAATTAAATGGGCATAAACAATTATTTTAGAAAATAAAAGCACTCAAATCTAATATAACTCACAATTGATATATACTGATCAAGCAATGAGTGGATATATGTACTGACCAATCAATATTGGCTGAAAGCATACATTTGGTAAGATGAAAAAAAGACACCAGAAGAAGGTGTGTGTCTGTGGGGAGGGTGGGGGAAGACAGTGGATGCAATTGGGGAATTAATTCTATGGTGACAAGAAAAAGGGCAATTCCGGATTGTTATGATCCTATGTAAAAGATAAACATCCAGAATTATATCAATATTTTATGGTGCTGGATTAATTTCTTGGCCCTATGAGCTATGGTCATCCATAAAGCGATTTCCATGACCGAATACCATAATACAATCAATTGAAAGAAGTAAAAATTGGGAAAGGCTTAAATGAAACCACCAAAATAAAGTGATTAATTGAGGTCATGAGGCTGCCCTCTTCTCATGAAGTAAATTCACTCTGTCTCATGACATAATATTTTCTTATCCCAATCACCACCTCTTGGAAAAGGACTGATTACTCTTGTAACGGAGAATTTCAAATTTGAATATTATATATAATGATATTCCAAAATGGAGTGCTATTGGCATTAGTGTTGAGCGATTTTTATCGACAAAGTTGAAATCGGCAAGGTTTTTATGGTGATCGAATTTTCCAGATCATTCGATAATTAAGGTTAAAATCTGAGCATCATCTATTAAGATCGCGCCTTTTTCGGCGCTTCCTGTAGCGGCCAGCAAATCAGATTATAGAATAGAGCAGGGTGAGATGTGTGTGCGACGTCATGACTGGGATGTGTATGGTTGCGATTGGCTGGAAAAATCACATGACCTCGTTTTACATAGAACAGCGTTTCCTGTTTCAGCCTCAGTGTCTCTCAGCGTCTCATAGGGAAAGGACGTGCGCTCTGCCTGTGGCCACACAGCTCAGCGAAATTAGTCTATTTCTGCACAGAAAAACCTCTACTTTTAGCTGTGACCCTTCCATTTGTTAATTAGAGATTTGAAGATTTTTTGTAGTTAGTAGAAAATTTTTTAAAGCAGAATCTACCGGTGTAAAGTCCGGCGGAGGGAGGGGGGGGGGGGCCCCCCGCGGGCGAACACAGACAAGCTCTATTATAAAGAAATTGGATAAAGTTACCAAGACTTATGAAAGATATTGTGGGGAATTTTTTTTATTATTACTTTTGTATTGAAGTATTTCCTGGATTTGGGCAGTCTGAACTTATATTGGAAAACATCTTTTTTAGTAACTGCAGGTCTTTTGTTAGCGCAAAACCCCCTTTTTTATTATCAGTATACATTTCAGATAGGTTTCAATTTTTCCCCATTACACCTGTGAGTTTATATTTCAACCTTGCATTTAAAATTACAACCCAGCAATTTTGTAGTCAGCACTCGCACAGGTTGTTTGTTCCCAAAAAATCCGTGTATCGTACGAAAACATCACATTTTAGTGTTTTTTGATTTTTGCGCCCCCTCTGTTCATTGACGACCCTTACGAAAATTTTAAAAAACCCCAATTCATATTCCACAGGTAAATTGAAGGTGCAAAAAATACAGTTTTTTTATAAAAACAAAACATTACGTTTTTTTTGATTTTGCGCCCAGTACTGTTCATTGATGCAGATCTACGTAAATTTTTAAAACAGCAATTCTATATTCACCAAGGTAAATTTAAAAGGTGCAAAAAATCCCGTTTTTATTTCAAAACATAAAGTTACGTTTTTTTGACTTTTGCGCACCAGTACTGTCTTGCGAGCACTACGAAAATTTAAAAAAGCAATTCTATATTCCCACAGGTGAATTGAAAGGTGCAAAAATCCCGTTTATTATTAAAAACAAAAACAGTTACGTTTTTTTTGATTTTTGCGCACCCATAGTTCATTGACGCAGCATTACGTAAATTTTTAAAACAGCAATTCTTATTCACCACAGGTGAATTGAAAGGTGAAAAAAAATACAGTTTTTATTATACGAAAAATAACAGATACCGTTTTTTGATTTTTGCGCCCCCGAAAATTTTCTTTGACGCAGCATCTACGAAAAATCTTAAAACAGAAATTCTATTTCCCCAGGAATTAAAAAGGTGCAAAAAATCATTTTATTATATAAAAACTAACATTTTACTGTTTTTTGATTTTTGGGCCCATTTCTGTTTTTCGAGCTCAGAAAAATCTTAAAACAGAAATTTTTTATTCACCAAGGGAAATTTGGGAAAGGTGCAAAAATACAGTTTTTTAATCAAAACTAACATTACTGTTTTTTGATTTTTTGCGCCCCCAGTACTGTTCTTTGACCAGCATCCGTAAATCTTAAAACGAAATTTCAATTTCCCACAGGTGAATTGAAAGGTGCAAAAATCTTTTATTATACGAAAAAAAAAACAGATACCTTTTTTTTTGCTTTGCCACCAGTATGTTCTTTGACGAGCTCTACGTAAATCTTAAAACAGCAATTCTAATTCCCACGGTGTTTTAAAAGGTGAAAAAAATACAGTTTTTTATATCAAAACATAAATGTTACGTTTTTTTTTTGACTTTTGCGCACCCATACTGTTCATTGACGAGCATCTACGAAAATTTAAAACAGCAATTTATATTCACCACAGGTGAAATTGAAAGGTGAAAAAAAATACAGTTTTTTATATAAATAATAACAGTTACGTTTTTTTTTGACTTTTGCGCACCCAGTCTGTTCATTGACCGCAGCTTTTAAACGTAAATCTTAAAACAAATTCTATTTTTTCACCAAGGTAAATTGAAAGGTCCCAAAAAAACCCTTTTTTAATATCAAAAAAAAACTTACGTTTTTTTTGATTTTTGGCAAGTACTGTCATTGCGCAGCATCTAGAAAATTTTAAAAAACAGCAATTCTATATTCACCACAGGTGAATTAAAAGGTGCAAAAAATACATTTATTATTCAAAACAAAACAGTTAGTTTTTTTTTGACTTTTGCGCACCCAGTACGTTCATTGAGCAGATCTACAAAATTTTAAAAAAGCAATTCTATTTTTCCCCAAAGGTGAATTGAAAGGTGCAAAAATACATTTTATTATATCAAAACATAAATTAGGGTTTTTTTTGACTTTTGCGCCCCCAGTAGTTCATTGAGCAGATTACGTAAATCTTAAAACAGCAATTCTATTTTTCACCACGGTGAATTGAAGGTCAAAAAATACCGTTTATTATATCAAAACAAAAACAGTTGTTTTTTTTTGATTTTTGCGCACCCGTACTGTTCATTGACCAGCATCTGTAAAATTTTAAAAACAGCAATTTATATTCACCACAGGTGAATTGAAAGGGCAAAAAATCAGTTTATTATCGAAAACAAAACAGATACTGTTTTTTGATTTTGGGCCCCCAGTATGTTCATGACCAGATTACGAAATCTTAAAACGAAATTCTATTTTCCCACATAAATTTAAAAAGGGGCAAAAAATACGTTATTATATAAAAACATAACAGTTAGTGTTTTTTGATTTTTGCGCCCCCGTATGTTCATGCGCAGCACTAGTAAATTTTAAAAAACGCAATTTTTATTTAACCACAGGTGAATTGAAAGGTGCAAAAAATACAGTTTTTTATCGAAAACAAAACGATCCCTTTTTTTTTGCTTTTGGCCCCAGTACTTTTTCTTTGACGCAGCATCTAGAAAATCTTAAAACAGCTTTATTTTCCCCACAGGTGATTAAAAGGGTGCAAAAATACAGTTTTTTATCAAAACATAACAGTTACGGTTTTTTGCTTTGCCACCCCCGTATTTTCTTTGAGCAGCTCTAGAAACTTAAACAGAAATTCTATATTACCCCAGGTAAATTAAGGTGCAAAAAATACCGGTATTATACAAAAACATAACAATAGTGTTTTTTGATTTTTGCCCCCCATTGTTCTTTGACGCAGATTACGAAAATCAAAAAACAGCAATTTTTAAATTCACCACGGGTAAATTGAAAGGTGCAAAAAATACCGTTTTTTATTCAAAAATAACATTAGGGGTTTTTTGTTTTTTGGACCCAGATGTTCATTCCCGCAGATCTACGTAAATCTTAAAACAGCAATTCTAATTCCCCAAACAGGTAAATTTGAAAGGTGCAAAAAATACCGTGTATTATATGAAACATACAGATACGTTTTTTTTTTACTTTTGCGCACCCGTACTGTTCATTACGCAGATTACGAAATCTTAAAACAGAAATTTTATTCACCACGGGTGAATTGAAAGGTGAAAAAAATCCTTTATTAACCAAAAAATAAAATCTGTTTTTTGGACTTTTGCCCATCCAGATTTGTTGATAGACACCTTTCAGTTAAATTTGAATCCCGCAATTTTTTTTTGATTAGAGGGGTTTTGGGAAAACTGTTTTTGCCGTTTTTAAAAAGGACTTTCCAAAAATTTACATACCTTCTAATTTTTTTTATTTCTGGAAAGGACGAAATGCAGGTGGGAAGCGAGCAAAGAGGGGGGTTTTGCACTGGGGGTAGAGGTACGAAGAAGGTGCTCCTTCCCGTGCGGCGGACAACACGCATGCCAGGGATCGTCGTTGAGGGGCCTCAGGCCCTTTATGTGGGTCAGGGCCCTGTGAATCTAAGTAACGACATCGTCGCCAATCTGTCCTTCAGTGGTTAATGCAACCGCATCTAGCAGTCTTACTTCGTCCTCCCGTCACGGCCCCAAATGTGTCATCCGCTTTCAGATCCCTCCAACTGAAGCAGCCCAAATGTAAATCGTGTACCCACCCAGGGCGTTTTAGGGTCCTAAAAAAAATCCGGGGTCGGGCCTTTTTTTTTTTTGGGGTTTTGGGGTGGGGTTACACGACATTTTTCACGCTCATTTTGAAAATGGGATGTTTTTTTACAGAGAAAAACCTTGTGTTCCGTCACTAATTTTTTGCCATCCAAAGATCCCGTCCCTCTCCTCGAGTCCTGTACAGTAAAATCACCAATGACAAATTTACTTTTTTAGAAAATTTTCACCCTTATATGACAAAACCCCTAAACAGTACCAAAAAAACCACCTAACATGGACAAATCTACCAGACAGGATTGTTACTAAAACCTCCCACAAAACCAAGACCCCAAACTATTACTACTTAAGGCTCAAAAAAATCCTGCCAGACCCTGACCAAACCGATCCCATGTGACTACCACGCACACAGGGCCCCGAACAATATTACCGCCATACAGTGACCCAAAGTGGGAGATACTAGTTGTATGTAGACTCTGCGAAATATAAGTGATTCACTGCAGTTACATTTAGTAATCACCCGGGGACGTCTTTTCGATCAGGTCGTTCACTTTCCCTTTTTTTTCCCATCCGGTTCCACCCTTTATGCTGTCGCTCCCCGGCCCCTACTTGTCCTGAGGATTTGCCCTATCTTTTAATCCCCACATTTCCCGCAACTCTTAATTTTAGGTATAGCGCCTTCGAGGATTTGGGGCCCCTGAAACAGTTAGGGGCCAAGGAGTTATAGGGGGGCACAGGCAGATACAGGGGGACGGCATTTACAGGGGGGGACAGGGAGTATATAGGGTGGCACAGGCAGGTAATAGGGGCACTGGCAGGTATATGGGGGGACTGAGGCTATTGGGGGCACGGCGTATATGGGGGCCCCGGGAGTTATGGGGGGGGACAGGGGTTTTAAGGGACAGGCAGGATATGGGGGCCCCCAGGCAGGGATATGGGGGCCACAGGCGGCGTATGGGGGGACAGGCAGGAAAATGGGGGCCAAGGCAGGCATTAAGGGGACGACAGGGATATGGGGCCACGGGCAGTTTATGGGGGCCAAGGCGGATTATAGGGGGAAGGCAGGGGTATGGGGGCCACGGGGAGTATATGGGGGCCCCGGCAGTTATGGGGGCCACAGGCAGATTAGGGGCCAGGCAGGGATATGGGGCCACGACATGGTTTGGGGGCCCAGGGGGGATTGGGGGGCCCCAGGCAGGGATTACAGGGGCAAGACAGGGTTGGGGGCCACGGAGTTTGGGGGCCACAGGGAGGCATTTTAGGGGCACGCAGCCATTATAGGGGGACAGGCGCCTTTTATATGGGGAAGGGGGGTATGGGGGCCCAGACGTGGGATGGGGGCCCAGGCAGCCATTATGGGGGACAGGCAGCCATTATAGGGGAAAAGGCAGGGGGTATGGGGGGGCCCCAAGGCGGGGGTTGGGGGCCACGGCAGGGAATGGGGGGCCACAGGCGGGGTGGGGGCCACAGGCGGTTATAGGGCCCGGCGGGGGTATGGGGGCCAAACGTAGGGGCCCGGCGGCATATAGGGGCTGGGCAGGAAAAAACTTTTAAAAATAACAACTTAATATCACCCTTTAACCCCCCGGCGAGCGCGCTCCTCTTCTATTCTTCAGCCCCCGGGGCTCCCCCGGCACCCTCGGGCACCCGGTCTGTGCGCGCTATGCGCCGAGGAAGGCAGGTCGGATCGTGATGTCATCGGACGCTGCCGGGGAGGCGCACGGGGCGGGGGTCCCCGCCGCGTGGGACCCGGGGGCCCCCCCTGTGTCGGACCTCGGTCCGAAATGTTGCGGGGCGGGGCGCTCACTCTCTGCTGCAGAAGCCCGGGTGTGTGTGCGGCCATCGGACGCACATGCAGCAAAGGGCAGTCGGTGCTCCAGGCCCAGCGAGAGGCCTGGGCCGGGGGATCGGGGCACAGGCTGTTTTATTCGGGGCCCGAGCCCCGAATAAAACAGCCTAGCGACGCCCCTGTACCCACCACTGTGGATAATCCATTGTCTGAAGACCTCTTTGATGACAAAATGCGGTTGGGGTCAGAAGGCATGTTAAAAGATCAAGAGGATGATTTAGTCTGCTCTGACGCCCAGTTACTGATGCCACCAGAGGAGGTGAAGGAAGCCGGTCAATCGGCAAAAATCCCGGGCGGTCGGCAACGCCTTGCAGTGCCCCTGCTTGTAGCCCGCAGCTTCTGGATGCAGAAAGTCAGGACGACCAAGTCACCTGTGTTGATGATGATGATGATGACGACATTGCGGATCCATCCTGGTCTTTTCCGCAGAATTTGCTTGCGAGCGCTTCATCAGTGGACGAGGAGGAAGACGATGGGGTAGTGTCAATACGGGTCCCACCACAAAAAGGGAGAGGGCGGTCGCAGAAGTCCGCTGATATGATTCCGCCAGCCACGGTCAGCGCAAACCCCGCTCCTCGCTTATCGCCGTCAAAAAGGTCCAGGACCTCTCAAGCCTGGGCCTTCTTTGACCAAGCCTCTGATTCACCCAGCGATGTCATATGCCGCCTTTGCCGTAAACGCATAAGTAGAGGCAAGAACCTTAAGTGGTTAACCACCACCAACATGTCTAGTCACATGCAGCGAATTCATGAGTTGAAATGGAGGGAACACTTGGCCAAAAAAGGCCAGACCGACGCCGGGCCTCCAACCACTGTCACACCCTCTGTCTCCCCCTCCCCCTCCTCCCCCACCACCAAGGTTTCCCTCCGTCCCCATGTCTTCGGGGCATGATCGGGATCGCCCGTTTCCCCTTCCACGTCCCCCGAGTACCACCGCCCCACAGAGCCCCATCCTACCCCTTCTCCTTCCCCTTTTGACGCCCTGCAACGTAAGCGGCCAGTCTAGCGCCCCCTTCTGTTTAGGTTGGGAAAGAAGAAACATTTTAAACCCAAAAACCCATCCCAAAGCCAAAAGCTGAAGTGGGCTTGCCAGGTTTTGGGCCCTTGGAAAAATGTTCCTTTTCGTCTGGTGGAACAGATGGGTTCCCCCCCAGTCATGGCCCTGTGCCCCCAATTCCCAGTGCGAGCAGGCATTTCTTTCCCAGAAAAAACCCGCCCCGCCCGGGGCAGCCAGTGTATTAAAATTTCAAGCGGTTGTTGTCTGTGCCCGGAAAGCCCACTCACCCCGAACATGGATAGTAAGCACGGCCAAAGGGGCGCTATATTCAGTGACAGCTCAGGGGTGGTGGGTGGATGTTTGGGGGTGCGGGGGCTCTGGCTGGCGCCGTTTTCAAAACTGCAGGGATGGTGCAGGGTCTTTCCCAAGCGTCCTTGGTGGCATCACGTGCCAGAGGACCAGGGTGTTGAAATTAATCTACTTGGAGACCGTCCACACAAGGTCAGGAGTGTGGAGGCTTAAGCAACGAGATACCCGTGCGTGCTGGCTTGGGTGACAAGAAACCTTGTGCCAGCAAGGGTGGTGGGTGTGCGATAACGGAGCGAAATCTGCTGGCCGCCCTTAGATCGGTAGGCTGGAGCAATCCCTTGCTGGCAATGTCAGAACCTTGTCGTCCAGAAAATTTTAAAAGTACCGGGTCTGAACTGCCTGCTGAAGAAGGCTCGAGGTTCTGGAGTTCGACATTCGCCGTTCGCACCTGCTTATCCCGCCTGGCTGGTTGCTGCGTTCAGATCGGCCTCCCCGTCAACCGTTTATGTTGACGTTGGCAAACACGTGGAATTCCACCCTACATGCTCCAGGATTGTGGCAAGCGCGCTAATGCCATTACGCAGTACGAGTGGACACATGGCCTGACAAGCAGCGGTACGGACTCGGGGTGTTGATCACGAGAGTGGGGAGGCAGGTTGGAAAAAGAGCTTGACACCTTCACTTGCCAGTTTTGAAGAAGCCACAAAATGGTCAGTTCGGACATTGCCCTTGTTCAGCATGAGCATTGATGGTGATCTTAGTTTGGATACGATCGTTGGACACTTGAAAAAAGGGTCCGCAGGAACGGAGGAGTACGACGGAACAGCATGCGGACACGGAAGCCTGTCTCTCGTCAAATCCACAAGGCCGTAACAGTTTTCACAATTTCATCGGTTTCATGCAGGCAGTGGGTTGGGGGCCAGAGCTAGTGCAAGGTGGCGCATCAGCTCTAGGTGATTCCTTAGGAAGCCAGGGCTGTGTGAGCTGTGCGGGAGGCAGCGGAGGGGAGGAGGAGGAGGTATTCCTAGACACCGATGTTTACCGACGTCTGCTTGGAAAGAGGTTGGCGCGGACTTTTGAGGCGGAGGAGGAAGATGAGGAAGATCAGTTTGCTAGTGCCCTCGACCCTAGAGCTTTGGCGAAATCAGGTCCTCTTCACATGAGTGCTTGGATGCTCCATTCCACAACATTGGATCTGCCATTAAGCCATCAAAATGTACAACATTTATGGGTGGACCTCCTGGACACGGTTACAAAACAAAATCAGCATTTCCTTTCACCCACTCAAATAGAGATTAAAATGCAGTAAATGAGCCTTGTGATTGATCAACTGGGAATTGTTGCGTAGCTGCTTCACGTTCCCCAAATGTCACGGTGGAACAACATCAGCGAGTGACCAGCTGTAGAGTGCCAGTAGCGTAGCGGGCTGCAGCAGGCAAGGTGGCAGGAAGCCTAATGGGTGACTCTGGCAATTCTTTGTTTACACCTCAAAACGCATGCAATGGGGACAATACCAACAACAAGAGATCTGCTTAAGATCATGGTGCACGATCTATGCGTTCAAACACGATGTTTTGGCATCGTGTTCCGGAGCCCATAGACTTCTGGGTATTCCAAAAAGGACGAAAGGCCCGAGAGGCTCGTAGCCCATCGAGGTGTTGTCCTTGCCTGCAGCCAGCGGTCATATCTGAGCGGACTTCAGCTCAGTGGAGAGTATTACAGACAATCGATCCGGCTTTCCAAGATAATGTGGATCGTTTGGACATCATCTAAGATGAACAAGGCATGGATCTCTGTTGTGTTGTGGCCCAACATTGCCGGAGGTGGGCCACGATTAGTTGGCCGGATCTATCTTCACATTCCTTTTCAAACGTAAATGGTCTCTTGAAAAAATTTTTTTTAAAATGATCGCTTTGCTTACTGCATATTTTTTTTTCTTCTTATTTCTTTTTTTTTGTTTTCCTAAGTTCATTTTGATGGCTTTTGCTGTGAGGAGACTGTAAAGACAGCAAGGTTTCATGGACAACACCGTATACATTTTATCTACTTTATCTTAAGAAGTTTTGCTTGTCAATGTTTATTGAGGTCATGTTGCTGTTGAGAAACAGCAATTAAATCATGGTCCTTTGGAACTGAACAATGTGACTTCAAGTGGCATTTTCCCTCACAATTTTTAATAGTGGCTGAGAAGTCCATATTTTATTTGTTGGGGGTATGTTGCTGTGAGGATACCAGCTATAATTACTGGTCTTTGGAATAGAAATGTGGCTTGCTAAGTGGCATTTCTCCTCACATTTGTTAACAGTGTGTGAGAAGTCATTTTAATAAATTTTTTGGGTCATGCTGGCTTTGAAAATGCGCAATACTACAATCTTTATAAAAAATGTAGTTCTCTAACTGACATTTGTTCTTCACAATAGACCAAGTCGGCTCCAAGGTCATGCTTTAAATTTTTGGGGATTGTTGCTGTGACATGAGCTATACAACAGGTCTATTCTAAAAATGTTGTTTCTAACAGACATTTGTTTTCACCAATTGTCAAGTGGCTCAAGGGTCATGCTTAGAATTTTTGGGGGCATTTTGCTGTGACATGCAGCTTATACTACAGGTCCTATTCTTCTAAAAATGTTGTTTCTAACCGAATTTTTTCTTCACAAATTGACCAAAGTGGCTCAGAGGGTTCATGTTGATTCTTTTGGGGCATTTTGCTGTGACATGCAGCTATACTACAGGTCCTATTCTAAAAAATGTTGTTTCTAAAAGACATTTGTTCTTCACAATTGTCAAGAGTGGCTCAAGGGTGATGGTTGCTTGTCAGAAAACAGGAATAGGTAGGGACACTGTTAAATGGACAACATATTGCAACAAGACTTGTTTTTGCAAGATCTTTAACATAGCTATCAATCCTGTGATTGAGACAACCATTTATATACAATGACAAAAAAGAGAAACAAAGACATGGTGGGATTCCATCCTATTTTAAAAATGTGTTTTCTAGAATTAAAGTACTAAAAAACTTGCATGTACAAAATAGCTGTTAAAAAAATTCCTCTGAATTTGTACAAGGGAGGTACAGGAAACTTGACCAGATGTAGGTTATTCAGAGGACATGGCGTATGGAGCACGGACAGAGAACAAAGTACAGAGACCATTTCCTCCAGCACGTTGAGTAAAATGAGAAAAAGAATGCCAAGATAAGGGCACCTGGGTGTAACAGGAGCGTTAACCACCAGTATTTCCAAGTGAAGCTCAATTGGTCCACACTCTTACGGAGGGGCAAGCGCTACCCAGGTATTGACTGTGTACAGAGGAAGGCTGGAGTTCTCACACTTCGCTTCCGCACTCTGCTTCAGCACGACAGTTTTCGTTGCTGCGTCATCAGGGCATTTTAACCTGCGTGTTAATAGATGACGGACGCAACCTGGGCTTTCACCGCACCCACTGTAACTCCGGTCATGCTGTGGCCCAGGACAGGTATAGTCAATGTCCAGTGAAACTTAAATGGTGGTTGAAAGACTCCTTTTTCCGGCACTTTTTAAAATGTGGGGGTCATGCAGGTTTGGGGCTCATGCTGTGGCCCAGGACAGGTATAGTCAATGTCCAGTTGAACTAAAATGGTGGTTGAAAGACTCCTTTTTCCGGCACTTTTTAAATGTGGGGGTCATGCAGGTTTGGGGCTCATGCTGTGGCCCAGGACAGGTATAGTCAATGTCCAGTAAACTAAAATGGTGGTTGAAAGACTCCTTTTTCGCACTTTTTAAATGTGGGGGTCATGCAGGTTTGGGGCTCATGCTGTGGCCAGGACAGGTATAGTCAATGTCCAGTGAAACTAAAATGGTGGTTGAAAGACTCCTTTTTCCGGCACTTTTTTAAATGTGGGGGTCATGCAGGTTTGGGGCCTCATGCTGTGGCCAGGACAGGTCTAGTCAATGTCCAGTGAAACTAAAATGGTGGTTGAAAGACTCCTTTTTCCGGCACTTTTTAAAAATGGGGGTCATGCAGGTTTGGGGCTCATGCTGTGGCCAGGACAGGTATAGTCAATGTCCAGTTCAACTAAAATGTGGTTGAAAGATCTTTTTTCCGGCACTTTTTAAAGTGGGGGTCTGGGAGGTTTGGGGTTGCTGTG